>JARFOC010000771.1:358102-371626 GCA_031763485.1 Osmoderma eremita | reverse complement strand
CCCGTGTGCGGTGCCCCATTCATTTACATTGGCAGTCAGAATTGCGCCGAGTTCGAGTCGCAGTCACTTCGAGTGCCGGTCGACCCGTGTGCGGATGCCTTAACAGTACACATATTTTGTATATAGTCGTGAACAATAATAGAGAACGAAACTAAAATCAATCATAGTACATGGGTTTATTGTTTTTCAAAACATTCTCCATGAAGATCAATACACTTTTGCATGTGCTTGAACCAGTTTTCGAAGCACTTTTTCCGCTCCGACTGAGGTATCTCCAGAATATGCATTTTGAAAACATCTAACCGCTTCTTCAGCCGTCGAGAAACGTTGACCACTTAATTTTTGATTGATGTGCGGAGACAAAAAGAAGTCATTGGGTGCCAAATCACGGCTGTACGGCAGATGACCCATCAATGCAACTTATACGGCGGTTGGTTTCCCTTATTTTCCGAATACTTATGGCACACAAAATTCGGAATTAACCGTTCGCCGTTGCACCACTGGCACAGTTGCCACATGTCCGGTTCTCCGAAGAACCTGGCGACCATTTGCTTCGAAGGGTGCACTTCGAAGCAAATGGTCGCCAGTTTCTACGGAAAAAAAACCGGACATGTGGCAACTGCACCATTGGTGCAACGAAGAACTTTTCTTGTATTTGGCGCATCCTGAAAGATAACCCCCATCCACGTCCAAACAATAACCGAACCCTCCATAAAGTAACATTGTTAGAATTTCAATTTATTTTGTATTATTGTATAGAGTTTATTTTTTCTTTGTGTAATTTAAAAAGAATCATTGTTTATTTTTCTACTTACAATTACCTTTTCGTTCTCCTGCATCGCATAGCAGCTACAAAATGAATATAAAAACCTACTTTTTTACCGTAATCTGAGAGTGCAGGAAAAATTACACAGTATTACGTGATTGAGCGGACATGCGTGCGTACCCTTGCTCGGTTTATGATACACTGCGACTGGATATCTCTCGTTGTCAGTGAGACTCGAATGCGCGGTTGCCATTTACAAAGCAGTCCCTCGTTCCGATATGGGCATACATGTATATAAAGAGGCCGGCAGAAAATAATAATTAATTTTGTATGTTGGCGAATTAGGGACGCTGAATTTAGAAGTTCTATTTTTATTTCGTTCGTTTCAGGTCCGGTAACAGTTCCAATGGTCTCCACGAACTCATCGCCGCCAGTAGCAATGCCAGTCCAGGTTCCTCCAGGTCACGTAGTTCAACAGATTGTCGACGAGAGCGGCACCCTACGGCACGTGATCATATCTCCGCAACATCCACCAGGTGTCCTCGCAATCACATCGCACAATCCCCAACATTACGTAAGTCAACACAGATCGAACTCAATTTAACTCAATCGCAATTTATCCCCAATTATTTGCGTGAAGCGAGTTTGTTGACCACGCGTTTCCTAATAAATTTGCGTAACTGCTGGGAGATACCGTTATAAAGTAAATGTCAGACGCGAATTACGAAATCGCGCCAAATTTAATTACGCGAATATTGCCGCTGGGTTAAAATACTAATTGCGGGACAATTTCGTCAGCGGAGATTTACAAAGTTAGCTATAAATGTCTATAGAAACGTAATAATGATATTGCTTGTTTAAATTGTGGGCTATAGGTATAAATTTCTGGGCGTTGCGCAAATTGAAATCTCCACAGTCTATTTATTTTGCAACCGACGCTGATAGAGAGCTATTTACATTGAAGGTCATACTTTGCGTAATTAATGAAAGCGCTCCTTTCGATTTGCACCAACATTCTCTGATTTTTAACGGCCTTCTTATTATAAATGTTGTTACTATCACGTAATAACGTGTAATATATATATATATATAATCATATGCCCTTCTACCTTAAGTGTCGGGATTGTCTGTTTACATTTCATGCACGAATTTACCCCACAGCATTATTATTTTTAAATTCCAAGACACTCAAAAGCTAGATCTTTTCTTATATCCTTATTTCAAACCTTGTCCTGTCTCGTTAATCCGTTTATTCTTCTTAAGTATCTCATCTCTGCCGCCTGTATCTTGCTCTTCTGCCCAACTGCCAATGTCCATGATTCGCATCCAAATGTGAGCATTGGTCAATATATCGTTTTATATACGTTTAATTTGGTTTTTTCAGATACCTCTCTCGTATTTATGACAGTCCTATTTATGGAATAATATGTTTTCATTTACTTTTCTATGCGTTTATTAATTTCTATTTCTTGTTGTGCTGTATCTTCTATTGTCAGTCCTAAATATTCTATTTGGTGTACCTGTTCTATTTTTTCTCCGTTTATATATATATTATTATTCTCTCTTTCTTCTCCTACTAGCATCACTTTTGTTTTATTCGTATTTATCTTCATTGCATTTTCTTCTAAGAGTTCCTCCATACTTGCAAATGATTCTGCAAATCGTTTCTATTTCCTGCCATGATCACCACATCGTCTGCAAAGGCGCAATCGGATATTTATATCTTCTGTAAATTCTTATACCCCACCTGTTGACATTTAACCCACTGACTGCATTTTTTTATAATCTCATCCATAAACAGTGTGAAAAGAACTGAGCGCATTCCTCCCTGTCTTAATCCCTCTTTTGTAACAAATTCTTCTGATTTCACATTATTGATTATAACGTAGTTGACCGTGTTTTTGTACAGGCATTTTATGGTTCTCCTACGTTTGTTTGGAATATTTCTTTCGTCTAGTATATCCCATACTTTTTGTCTTGTTACTAGATCGAACGCTCAATAAATACGAAGTATGTTCTTCCTCTTGCGCTTGGTGTTCTGTTTATTATCTCTTTGATGGTGAAAATGTGGTCTTGTATACTTCGTCCTTTTCTAAAACCACTTTACGACTCCGTTAAAGATGCATCTATTATTTTGATCAGTCTTTGAGTATAATTTCAGTGCATGGCTTAGTATGATTATCCCTCTACAATGGTTGCAGATTTTCTTGTCCCCTTTTTTTAAAGATTGGATTACTCCTTTCTCCCAGTCACTTGGTATAGCCTCTTCCATCCACGCTTTGTTTATTACTTCTAGGAGTAGCTTAGCTCTCAGCATGGGCCCAGATAGTTTCGAGCATTTCCGCTGTTATTTTGTCATGACCTGCGGCTTTACCATTTTTTTTATTTTTACATCTCTCGTAGTAGTTCCTCCATCGTTATTTTGTCCCCCACCTCTTCTGGTTCTTCTCTTTCTCGATCAACTATGCTCTTTTGTAGGTCTTCTTGTCTATCTGCACATAGCAACTCTTGAAAGTACTCCTTCCATCTTAGTATTATTTCATTCTCGTCTGTTAATATATTTTCCTTAGCATCATTTATAGTTGTTTGTTGCACTTTTTTCCCTTCTCTTATGCTTTTCACTATTTTGTAAAACAGCTTTTGGTTGGCCTTGCCGTCTGATTCTAGTTTTTTTCCAAACTCTCTCCATGTGTTTTCTTTGGCTATCATTATCAAATTCTTCACTCGTTTTCTTTGCTCTTTGTATTTTTCGTGGTCCTCTGTTTTTTGCTGTTTAGCCAGGATTTCCATATCGTCTTTTTTTATTTTTACTTGTTACTTTATCTCATCATATGAAGTCTGTTTTCTATTATTTGTGGTATTACAGATTTCGCATACTTTTTTGGCTATATTACTAATGATTTCTTTAAAATTATACCACATTCGCTCTATGTCTAATTCTTCAATTTTTATTCTACTTCTTTCTATTTCGTTATTTATCATGTCTTCGTACTTTGTACTGGAATTTCTTAATATATATATCTATATATCTTTTTTTCTACGCGTTTCCTTTTATGAAATTCCCCCGTATCTGCCTTAATTAATGTAATATGTAAGACTTTAATAGTTTACTACCATATTATTCTATTTCTCACAAAAGAATTTTTAAACTTACCCGGCCACCTATAATTATATTATAAATATGACCTACATTTTCTGATGTAATTGTTTCATTTAAAGAAAAAGGTTTTTTTGCCAAGAAAAACGTAGCTCTTCAATGAGCTTACATTGTTTTAAATTTATAATGCGTGTCATTATTTAATGAAACAGCTAACGTGCAAAAAATGTATTAATTAAAAAAACAACAGCACGCACCATTTTTCGTACTTTCAAAAAACCTTTGCTCGAATATTAAGTTATAATTAATTAATATTAATTTAAGCCACGAAAATTCTTGACACCAAAAACTTACAGTCTATCGATTTTACAGCCTTGAAGTTTGGTGCCAACCATTTTTATGGTTTACAAAAAGAAACGGGACGTTACCGATATTGCCATAACATCGCATTATGCGTGTATACACTGCCAAATAAACATTTCTTAAACATTACACGACTGAAATATTTTCTGATCGTTTACAGCTGTCACTTCTAAGAACAGCAAAAATACATTAATTCTTATCTCAAATTTGTTGTTTGAAATTATGCTTAGAACACACAAACTGCCAAGCCTTTTTCAGTATGCGCATTTAAAACTTTTTTAAGGTCACTGATCCTTAATTATACACAGTAATTGTTGTAGATATACTTTACGTGGAAATGCAGAAGAGATTTATCTTAATGGTTGTATAAATTGTTTCCCAGAATTCATTAATTATGACTGCTTAAAAGGTTCATCTTGTATATAACAAACATAAACATTCGTATATATCGCAAAAACAGAATTAATGGGATTGATTACTTGATGTAGGGATGTCATTCGCCTGGTTCGATAATTGATGGAAAGAAGTTTATTATTTCTAACTGACACTAATTTATATAATTACACCTTCTGAAAAAGTACTTCGGTGTTACGCAGTAATTTACTATATATCTCTAATCCTACTTTAAGAACATAGTAGATAGGGCTAAAAGTAAAATGTCGGTTCTATTATAACTTTTGTCAATTTCTTTGAAAGTTCTTTTTTTTTAAGTATCTACAATTATCACAATTATATAACCATGTACAAATTACTTCAAGTATCATTTTTTATGTTGATAATACGGAAGCATCACTTACAGAGGACATTTTCGATGATGATCCAATATTAGCGGTAATAATAAACCCTTCCATCATATCTTCTAGAATGTTATCCAGCTAATACATCTTCCTTTCTTCGACAATGGTAGTTTGATGCAATTTGTCCATGCTTCAGCAGTTACGAGTTGAAGTCCTTCAATTAATAATTATTTTACCCCTGGTAATTTTAAAGTTTTATCTGCAGCTACATATTCCTTCACTTGCGCCCATACAAGTTCTATCGGATTTAAATCGCAATGATATGGCAGCAACCTTAAAATTTATGACCACTTCTGCTACTATCTAATCGATTACATAGGGTATCGGATTATTTTTTAGATAGCTTTTAGCGAATTCCAAAAGTTCAACTTTTAAGTATGAGATATCGCAGGCAATGCTTTTTGAAACAAGCAAATTAATTAAAATATGCTTTTTCCATGTAGTCGTCGGCATTTTTTCTGCCTTACCATTATCATCGACCATTATCAGTCCCAATATGTAGTATTATAACTACATATATACTATACTTCCTTTTCTGCAATATGCTAAACAAATAATATAAAGAGAAACACAAGAAACAACCACATACACAGCCAAAAGTATCCGAAGAAATTTGACAACTGACATTACAAAAATGTAGCGATCAGTAATATTTCATTTTATCCAACATAAATTTCGTATGCACAGACAACTTTTTTCGTCGTGTGTAATTATGCCTTACGTAGTAGCCAATAAAATATAAGCCTATCTTGCCCAACGCTATTTTCTTAAAGCGATTGATGATAGGTAGTTTATATACCAAACGTTATTCTTTTCATATACAAGGTTAGCAAAAAGTCTGTGGACAGCGCTCGAGCACTCAAATCAATTGATCCACAATTTTAAAATCTCTGTACCGAAACTGGAATATTTTTGGGGATATCCAAGTTGTATAAGAACAATTTGTTATAACAAATACCGATCCTGCCGCGTATGAATCTTGCAGTACATGTTTTTCAAGAAATGAAAATTATATTCTAACCGGGTCTGCTTTTATAACAAACGACAAATCTTTGATTACTGCATATTTTTCATAAAAGATTAAAAAAACATTTTCTGCAACAGTTTTACAGAACGCATTCTTTAAAAATATTTTCGTCTATACAGAATCCCCAAAAATAGGTAAACGTTTGGTTATCGAGAAACGATACTAGATAACAAATTAAAAAGATTTGGTATCAGAACCGAAATTATCTTCAGCGTTATATGAAATCAGACAAAGCACATAGCTACAAATGAATCCGCCTACATCTCAATTTTCAACTCCAGACGTGCTTTCGCGTAATATCACGGCGATTATCAATGACACTCATGTGCGATGGAAAACAATCTAGTTTGGGTATTAGAAGTGTCAAAATTGTAGTTCAAACTGAACTACAATCTTTAGCAACCCTAAATGTATTTAAATGGTGTATACACTAAGACACCTGTACGTTTTAGAATTTACATTTATATAGTTATAGAGATAATAATTACACTAGCTCTGTTCTGCAATATACATATATACAATGTATTTGCACATAAATACATTACTTTGCATATGTATAAACGGAAGCATATACACATGTGTAACACACATGTATGTCATCGCGTAACAAATAATATGATTCTACACATGAGGGGTATTGTGTGTATGCAGATACCTATGAATAATGATGGTATTATTTGCAGTATTAAATCGCCACAATGTAAACAGCTGATTTGCATATGAATAAAAAAAAAGTTTTTTAATGTTTCCGTTATTATCATAAAGTTTTAATACATAATAATACAGACACTTCTTTAAACTATTTTAGCCCTATTTCGGCAACAATCTGCCAACTGGCAATAAACTTTTAGTATGAACTTTATCAACATGAGTAGATTGATTCCAGCTAACCCCCTACATATCTAAAAAATTCTTATTCTTAACTAAAAATTATGAGTTACGCTAGTCTATTTTCTAGATGGAAAATAAATCTAGAAAGTAGAGTTCTCTCTCTCACGTTGCATTTGCATTTGACTAAGATCAAATAGACGTTTTGCTAATTTGTTAGGGTGTATCGAAATTCTCCCGCCATTTATCACTAAACTGGTTAATCACTTCCTTAACTTAGCCAACTGGGTAATTTCGTTGAAGAACTTTGTACGGTACCTATAGATGCGTTGACTATAATGCGCATGGTTTTGTTCCGAAGTCTGGAGGATTTCTGTTAGATTCGTTAGCTGTTCCCTAAATCTACGTATTTATGCTGGCACAATGATTGATTTATCGGTAAGTAATTTGTTATCGACGTAAAATTGTGATTTCAGACCTACAACCCGATAGATTTGATCCAATTTCAACCCTAACTGCTTTCGGTTAGTCAAAATGTGCTTTTTCCATGTCCTAAGCCTTCTGTTTAAATAAATTCCTTGATACTTGAGGCTATCAGTTTGTGGAATTTCGGAAACATTAATCTTGACAGATAGACACTTTGTCTTTCAGTTATGTGAATGTAGCGTGCGGAAATTTTGATCCATTCCTATTAACCCCAAGTTTGGATTTTGTTAAATAGTTTTGTAACATTCTCGAGATGGGTGTGGGATCGCTATGAGACGTTAATGCAACAGTATCATCTACGTATGTTGCCACATGGTAAGTTTGGTAATTTGAAGATCTATTGTGTACATAACACTGAAACCAAAACTCTTCCCTTTGGGAACTCTCGGATAATATTTGACATTTGTCCGTGTAAATTATGTTTGGTGTTTATTTCTACTAGGAATTGTATATCGGTAAGATGAGATTTCAATAGTTCATCAATAAGTTTATTACTTTTGTATATTGTAAATACTTTTGTTCCTTTCTTACAATAATTCAAGAAGCATGTATTCGAAACCAATATCTTTTCCAACTAGAATTTAAGCAAACACCACACACATTTCCAATGAGTTTCTTGCACTATGTCGACTAAGAATCGACCTCACGCACGGAGTGAAAAAAAAAATGCTAATACACGTTGCGTATACGCGACGTGAATCATTAATTAAAAACGAATCAGCCATGTCTGACTCACACTGGAACTATTAACCTTATCCGCCCATCGCCTCCTATTGTTGTACGTACAAAAGAAATTAGATTCCATATGAAGGATACAAGTAAGCTTTATTTAATCTGATGGAACCATTTTTTTTCCTTTCCATTTAGTTATGGAGTGGCGAACAGTTTTTTTTTGTTTATTTTATATGCAAATCGAGTCGGAACTACTGTTAGATACTGCTAGGTGTGTGTACATTGAATAAATTACAAATAATTTGATATCAGACGTATGCGTGAAAGTCGATCAGATACCATTTATAAAAAAAATCATTTTAAATTTTTTTAATGTTTAAAATGCAATGGGAAATAATTTAATTTAAATTTGTGGATATCTATGTTTATGTTTTACAAAAGATAAATTATGTATTTATATTCACGGCTACTCTCGCATTAAACCATTTTAAATATTTATATAGTGCCCGCCATATTGTTTCCACCAAACGGAAGAAACTTTTATTGTAGGTTTTTTTGAAAATCGTGTAACAGAATTTTCCATTTCAAGTAAAGAGCAACCACGCCATGACTCAGGCCAACTAAATAAAAGAATGTATAAAACATTTTAAAAAACTAGGAAAGCCAATAAATTAAATCATATTGCTTAACAGCAATATTTTTGTATATTTTTCCATTGATATAAACTAATACTGGACTCTTATCTATTTAGAGTCTTTTTTAGTGTATCATTACTAAGCGATTTCGTAACTTATGTTTTTAAATTACTCCTATTATTGTGGTTTGGCAGTTATATGCGTGTTCCTATTGAACAACCAAAATTCTGACACAGACTCAAAAAGTATTTTGTGTCATGATCTTCCTATATAACCCACGAGGAAATTATTTTGCAATCATTCACGAATTACTTGAAATAAAATATGGGGAATGAACTGCTGGCGTTACAATGACAAAAGCACCATGTTTGTGGTAATTAAGGGCCTTTCCAGTGTGCATTATAACAAGCGGGAACTTGACCCAGATCCAACGAACATACTTTTAATTTAGTAGTTATTACTCCTTGCCGTTTTTTTTTCACTTCACAGCGCATCTTAGAAGATCCGTTGTCCTAGTAATTTTCAAATTAATTAGTACATTACTGTTTTTCTGTTTCTTTATATAACTTTGACCACACATATTTCAAAACCAACCTACCAATACCCAGTTGTTCAATTGTGGCACAACAGAATATGTTCGTGGGATATTTCCAAAGTTCTAAGAATTTATTATAACTGCTTTATTTTCATCTGCATTACATTGTAATTTTTGGATTTAGCGTCCATTCAGCTATGTGCACTTTTGCCAGATGGGAAACTAGTTTGTTTTAGGCCATCCCAAAGATCTTTTTTTCTCTTTTATCCACTGGTTTACATTTCGTCAACTTCAAGAACTAATGAAACGGATCCATTAGTTTAACCCGGAAACAAAAAGTCAATCCAAGGAGCGAACTATAGCAATATGAATACTCCATACCTCACCCCAACAGCGCGAGCTAATTACAGAGCGTCAAAGGCGGTCATCAGATATTACTATTACGCCTGCGCCCGTGGAGCGAGTTAAGGTCTTGGGCCTCAGCCAGTTTAACAATATCCGGAGTTTAACTAAGATTATAACTATTATCAGGATTTCTCCCAGCGGACTTTTGTCATGCAAGCAGTAGGTGATCATTTCTTATATGGGAAAAATTGCGGACAAAGGAAATTCAAATTGATTGATGCGTATGGTCTAAGTCTGTGCACTAAATCGTATTTGGTGCGGTTGTAATTGCTGGCTTAATATATAGTATAGCTATAATTTGTTTATTACGGTAAATTAAGGTTAGTATGATTAATGTAACTAATATATGTTCTCTAATAAATAATAATAAGTAGTCTAAATAATCAGATAAGAACCCCATATTTTGTTTACAGAACTTTCGTTCACCGCACTTCAATCCATTTAAAAAATATTTGTCCTATTGATATCGATATCGTAATTAACGTGCATAAAAAACACAACAAATAAAAATTGTTAGATAGGATCATCAATTTTATCAATTGGAAAATATTTACTGTGTGTTTTAGGTATCAGTATTAACACAGAAAGGCTACCTCTTGTTATTACATTTCATCAGTTATTTTTATTTTTAATTTTTACCGTAACATATATTAAATGAGATGAACTATCTAGGGCAATGCAAAGTAGACCGGGGAAATTATTTAAATTTGGGCTTTCCACATTACATACGTGGATTGACTTTATGAAAATGATTCTTCTTATTTCCTATAATTTACCTTCTAAACAGTGGCCTGCGACGACAGAAGAACATAAGCGAGAGAAACAAATTAAGAAACAACTTGTCCAGGAAAGTTTCGTAGGAAGTTAGGTCTCATTATAGGTAAACCTCGACGTATTCTAGTTGCACAATCTGCAACTTTTATAAACATGTTTATAGTGGCGTTCTAAGAGCAGGATTGTTCTCGGAGTGCTACGCTTGACATTATATTTTTTCCTTTGTGGTTTTCTGCTGAGGATGGCAACTTAGTTGCCGAAATGTGTATTCAGAGTTCTTTACTCAACAAGGTGGTAAGGGGTATTTCTTAACTTAAATTTATACTCTATACTTCACATCCATACATATCCACCTTGAGCATTCCCACACCGAGAAGAGTGAAGATGCAGTGGTTATTTCATCAACACAGTCCATTAATGTAATGTGTTTTTTTTTGTTTTCTTCAAAACATTTGATAGATTTTTTTTTAATTCTACGGCGATAATGACAATTTAAGTTTTGTATGACACCTTGATCTAAGGGCTCCAACTTGAATGTCATATTCGGGGGAAAAAGGCAAGTGTGATAAATTTTAGCCTATGTTGGATATTTTTAGGATGAGCCGGACAATTTTCAATAAAAGAAAACATCTTTTTTCCTATCTGTCCAAATTGATTATCTAATTTTTCAAAAAGTGATCCTGTCATCCATGCCTTCTAATTTGCTTTATAGTCGAGGGGTAACCACTCGGAAGCAACTAGGTCGATTGTTTTTACCTATCTAAAGCAATTTCAGTTTTTTGTGGTCCATCCATGTTTGCGTCAAGCATCAATGTAATTCTCAGTTTACTGCGCTTTCCGTCGTGGCACTTCTGGTTTTTTTTTAAATTAAGGTGTTATCCGGGAGACATTTAAAAAATAGTCATGTCTCATCCGTATTAAATACGTCCCGTGCTTGATAATCTTCTAACAAGTTGGGTAAAACATCACGTTTCCATTTAGTATAATCCTCTTCACTCACATCAATGCTTTTTCCACATACCTTTTTATAACCGATTCCACATCTTAAATGCTTACACATGTATAAGAGAGTGAAACCGAATTTTTACACTTTTAGTTAAGAATCTACTATCGACGTCAAAAGTCTTGACTCAAATTTATTCATGCCAAACTTGAGTCAATACATTTGGCTTACTCATCGAAAATTCACTAGCAAAGTATCATCGTAAAACTAGGAATAGAAACACACATAGTTCAGGTTTTCCCCAAAAATTCGACCTATGGAACGTGACGCCACATATTTTGTTCGAGTTATCGCGTAAAAATTACACTACTATTCGGTCTTATAATTTACTTAACTACACTGCTAGGTACTATTATTAACTAAAATACTTAGAAAATGAATAAAGACTGTTTAACTTATTTCAACGAGAAACTATTACACAAAAGAAAGAAACAAAAAAGGAAGTTAAACGTTTAGAATAAAAGGATCAAGTAGTACATTAACATTTCTATACATTTGCGACAGCCGGAGCCTTGCATAGGATATTGGTGCGGGCCTTTAGGTATTGTAAAAGTGGCGGGTGATCTTAAACTTTGGCGGGGTACATTAAATTGAATTAAACTAAGAAGACAGGGTGAGTCAATGTTGTGACAAATTAAATTGGTAGGAAATTTAGCACTAACTTCGTCTCTTCGTTGCGACAGTGAAAGAATGTTGTGTCTGTCAAGCAAACTGGAGTAATCAATATGAAGAATTGGGTAAGCTCCATCAATCTTAAAGGAAATATATTTCAAAAACCTTTTTTGAACGCGCTCAAGAATAAATTGTTGATGCAGATAATGTGGATAGCATACGACAGAAGCGTACTCCAATTTAGATCTTACTAGTGCAAAGTACAGAACCCTAAGTGTCAATAAATTAGTAAAATGTTTGCATGATCAAATAACGAAACTCAATGTTTTAGAAGCGGAGGAAGATACGTGCGCAATGTGAGGAGAGAAAGTTAAATGGGCATCAAAAAGCACTCCAAGATCTTTGTATTGAGTTACCCTGGGAATATCAGAGTCAAATGCAGTGTAATCGAAGGTAAGAGGCTTAGAACTTCTGGTGAAAGACATCACAGCACATTTGTTGATATTCAGGAAAGTGTGATTGACAGTACACCACTCACTAATAGTGTCAATGTCCCTCTGCAACGCCCGGCAATCATCTGTAGACGTAATATTGCGGTAAATTTTGAGATCATCAGCATATGCTACAATGTAATAGATGGAGCAAATCATATATATAAATGTTAAAAAGGAGTGGGCCCAAATTAGATCCTGGTGGTACGTCGGTGGAAACCAAGAAAGGGGTAGATGCAAAACCGTTATAGTGAACATAGGATGACCTACCACTAAGATATATCTCAATAAAAGTTGTGAATCTAGAATTAAACCCAAGAGACGATAATTTACGAATAAGCAGGGAATGATTAATGGTGTCAAAGGCTTTCGTAAAGTCAGTGTAGATTACATCTGCTGACATTTGTCGAGATTCGCATTTATGAATTGAGTAATTTCCACTAGATTTGTTAAAGTGGACCTCTTAGTAATGAAACCATGTTGATAGTCAGACAGGAAAGGTTTGATACATGCCTATATTTTTGTAAACAACAGCATTTCAAAAACTTTGCCGCAATTAGAAAGGATAGTGATAGGCCTTTGATTCTCTAAACGAGAACGATCGTCTTTTTTGAAAACAGGTATAATCCTCCCAACCTTCAATAGTGCAGGAAAAGTATTATTTCGCAGAGCAAGATTAAAAATATGAGTCAGTGGTTCACAAAGTACATGAGCACAGCCCCGAATCAGAAATCCTGGCAAATTATCATGTCCGGCAGTACAGTTGGCTTGTTATTGCCAACCATTTGATTCTGTTACAAATGATAAGATTGGATTTCGCCAATCAAAAATGATTAAAACTTTGCCGTAGTAGCCGTAGTAGTGCGACAATTATTGAAAAGAGATGATTGGTGAGTAGATTGATGTTTGTTTAGGCAAAAATAAGAAATGAGATGATTGTTGAAAAAAATGCTTTAAATAATTTCGGTTTGAATTAGTATTACTTGTGTGTGAAATAATAAAATACAAACGCGATAAAACATGCCTAACATCA
>JARFOC010000771.1:329036-342805 GCA_031763485.1 Osmoderma eremita | reverse complement strand
TATATTTGAAACCTAAGCCCAATATTCTGTCCGTGTCCAGTTAAGAGAATGTCCGCTTAAAAGAGAACTTCTTATTAGGAAATGAAGCCTTGTGCATTGGTTCTATAAGAAGTGTCCGTCTTACACGGATTTCACTGTATTCATATCACCAGGGTGAACCAAACATACGTTTTCTTAAATAGAACATCCTGTATATTGTTTCAGATTTAGGTTAAGGTCATGCCACATACTTTCAATGTACAATTTTATTGAATTATACGGCGTTTTTCAGAAGTTATGGTCAATTTTATATGAAAATGACTGTGAGTTCAAGGTCCTATATACAACAAACGACACAGTCTGAAGTTTTTTTACATGCATAGATTTTTGACATTCGGTCAGTTTTATAGCAAAGTGACATTTTTTCAAAATTGTGAATTCAGAGTGATTTTTATATAAAACTGACCATATATTCTGAAAGATGCGGTATAGTTCAATGCAATTGTACATTGGAAGTGTGAGGCTTAATCTAAGTCTGAAATAAGTTCCATTTAAGAAAACCTATGTTTGATTCTCCCTTGTTATATGAAACACCTGTATATATGGAAATAATTTTAAAATGTTAAGTTTAAGACTGTCTACCATTTTCGTAAATAAATGTTTTTGATATCCTATGTGGTATATTGAGTTTTGCCGCACTAATGCGTCACCCTGTGTATACACTAATGTAATTTTTTGCTATAGTAAAAATTTTCTCTAAATCACATTTTACTATACACAATTTTAACTTTCTATATTGTTTATTGGTGCCCAAAATAGAAATGACTTTACATAGGATGAAATTTAAATTTTATGTATGCACATACATACATTCCTCTCGTTCACTTTCACCTATTTGTAACTATGTTTGAACGACTTTACTGATATTCGATCGATTAGAAAGTATTTGATATCTCTTTACAATGTTCTAGTGGACGTTCTAATAATTATTATCCTATGAGTACACATGAACATAATACAATCTCAAAGCAATCGTACATGGAATTAGATTTTGTGTTTGAAACTGTGTCATAATTACAAAAATACTAGGTCCTTTTATATATACTGAGTGCACGCGCGCGTGCTGCACATAGGGGCCTAATGGGTCGGACAAGAAATGTATTACTCCGATGTATTATATAAACATGAATACATACATACATACATTTGCCAGTATCCGCACAGCATAGTAATGCATATTCTGTTCTAACATACTGTAACACCTAGCATACGTGTAAAATATGTTTGCTAATCTTTTAACAAATACATTCCCTTGCATACACAAAACCGAGAAGAATTACTAAAATTGAAATTGTTCTCAAATGATTAAGCGCAAATATATGCCTAAGCAAAGCATTACTATGAAAATTGATTCAATAGGCATTTGCAAAAATCATTATTTTTTTCAAATTGATTTTTTTTTGCTAAATGCGTTGTCCAATGGCATCTACAACTTTCACAACAAAACGATTACTGTCATAAGTACTTATTCACTTTTTAGTTTGCTACCGCCGTACTGGTGATACATGTAGAAGAAGGACTAATCTGATTAATGTAAGTTGTTTATATGAAAGCAAAAGAAATAAATAAAGCACACATACAGGGTGACGCATTTGTGTGCCAAAGCTCGATATATCCGTTATCATATAAGATATCAAAAATAGTTATTTACGAAAATTGTGGACAGTCTTAAACTTAACGTTTTAAAATTATTTTCATATCACCACGGTGAACCAAACATACGTTTTCTTCAATGGAACACCCAATGTAGTATTTCTGATTTAGATTAAACTCATTCTTCAGTTCCCCAATATACAATTTCATTGCATTATACAACGTATTTCAGAACTTACGGTCAATTTTATATGCAAATTCGAGGTCTTGTATACTGCAAATGACACAGTCTGAAATTTTTCTTTTACAAGCATAGATTTTTTGTATTGGCCCACTTTTATAGCAAAGTGACATTTTTTCAAAATTGTCAAAACTGAATACAGAGCGAGTCGAAACTCAAATTACATTGTATTTTATATCATAAAAAGAAAGAATAGCTCTTAGTTACTTTCATTTTTGTCAAGCACTCTCTATACCTAAAGTCATTAATTTCTAAGATATTTTAATGTATTTTTAAAAAGCATATAACAAGTTCGTCGTGGACAGTTAATGTTAAATACAACTACAAAATACAAACATTTATAACTTACACTTATGATTAACATTTAATTAATTAACCCAAATGTTTACAATATGTTCAAAATATCCACCAATACAACATTGCAGCCGTTCTTCAAGGGATTGTCTTACATTTCTTAATTAATACTCGAGAATGCTTCTCTTATTGTGTTTTTCATATCACCTCGTGTGTGTTTGCTATACAAAATTTTTCCTTACATAAGACCCCATGAAGAAGTCAATTTTAATAAACTTTGGCGATCAAGCTAGTCACTCAATTGGTTCCCCTCTCCTTGCCCATCTTTCAGGGAAATGGTCGTGTATTAACCTAGTGTGAAGTAATGAAGGTTCATCGTGCAGAAACCACATTTTTTTACGAACGTTTATGGAAACATTTTCCAATAACAACGGTAAATGATTTTCTAAAAAGTCTAAATAAACTTGACCATTCACTCGTCCTTTCAAAAAATGTGGGCCAATTACTTAATCTGCTAGCTAGTAATGAAGACTTAAGAGTGTCTCACCGTCATTTTTCCACGATTAACTCGTTATATTAAAATAATTTAAAAAATCTCACTTTTATAAAAAGACTTTAAAATATCTTAGAAATTAATGCATTTGAGTTTTGACTCGCCCTGTATTCGGTTTTAACAATTTTGAAAAAATGTCACTTTGCTTGAACCTACAGTGATTTGTATATAAAATTGACCATAACTTCTGAAACACATTGTATAATTCAATGAAATTGTATATAATATACAATGTTCCAATGTTCCATTTAAGAAAACGTATGCTTGGTTCACTCTGGCGATATGGAACATCCTGTATATATGAACATAATTTTAAAATGTTAGGTTTAAGACTGTCTACATTTTTCGTGAATAACTTTTTTTGATATCTTACATGATAACGTATATATCGAGATTTGCCACACTAATGCGTCACCCTGTATAAAACTATTTGCACAATAAAATTTTTCATATAAAACAATTTTCCTCGGCTTAAACTACTTATCCAAGTGTAGTTATCTTCAACAACTATTTCATCATTAATAATTGAAATTTGTTTACAGAATTGGCACTTAATTTTTTTAGGCTAGCGTAGCAACAGTAACTTGCCAAATAAGTGATTACGGGCATATCGTTGCTTATATACTTGATCTATAATATCGGTTTCTTCGATATAATATTGGAATTAAATGAATGATCACCGATTTCATCAGTCACAAACCGCTGGATTTGTATGTTACCAAACGTTCGAGATTTTAGGGTTAACAACTTACGCTCACAGTTTCACCGGTTTCTGAAGCGATTCCTGCCGAAAAATGTATATTTTCTTCCGTGAAATGTAACTCGCATACCCTACTGTATTGACATGGTGTAAAATGTTGTCGAGGTATAGCAAATATTTATCCTGCGAGGTAGCCAGCGTCACTTACAAGCTGCTCTTTCGGAACATTTCTATAATTATCTCGACAAACTGTAACAGATAAGGTAACACAAAAAGTAGTATTGAAAAACACTAATAATTGAAATTAAATTGAACAAGCACGTTCTTGCGAATTGGTTATTCATCGAGTTTGTGCATCGCACTGACTGAATGCCATGCGCGTTATATTGCCTGGTTCGTGTGACGTAACAGGCGTGTGACGACACAAGCTTTTGGCCTTGTAATTAAGTAGGTAATGCTTAAGTCCCTATTTTATTTCCAACCCTTTTCCAGTACTAACATTAATTTTACATAATACCCAATTCTTTATAAGGTTCATGCATTTTCTGAAAAATCATTGCTTAACTTTTAAGTCCCTTCTGCATCATAATTGATGCAGAAGCATGCATCATAATCGATTTAATCTACCAATACGTGAAACATAATAGTAGGAGACAGAAATTGCAAAAATTCTAAACAAACACAACGTGATACCGTTGCGTGTGCAGCTTTGGAAAGTTCCCAGCCTTCAGACGAAGACCAAACACACGAGGATAACCCTGAGCGTCGATAATTTCCCTCCCCTACCGTTCTAGTGGTTTCTCCGTTCTCCTACATCGTCCTCGTACGCGAGGTGATTGACCACCGGAAAGAACCCCGAAGGCATTTACCGAGCAAACCGAGAGCGTAACGTGGAAGGAATGTGAACGGTGCGCGCCACCGTGCGTGCAACTTATGAAATGTCGACCTCCCGCGATTGGCAAATAGAGCGGCACCGCGAAAACCATTGAATAAACATAATAATAATGTATACGTGGGTGTTTCAAAATATCAGATATGTGAATATGAAAATAATAATATTAATTATACTTAACGTTGACTAATATTAATTAGGCAACGTTATACAAACTGTACTCTATGCAAAATGTTTGTTTTTTCAAAAAACGCGATAAAAAATGTAGGTTAACGTACTTGCAAAATAATTAAACCTATAAAGTTTAGATTAAGAAAGGATTTGAAAAGAAATCATTCGCCATTATTGCCAATTTATCATTAAATTTAATGATTCTCATTCAAATAAAATTTCGAAATCAAGGCGAATCTTGAATAATAATAAATATATCCATAAAACATAATAAATATTTATGGTCAAAGTACAAACACCAAAGTAGGCGAAAAGTTAGCTCCGTTACTTTGATGTACTTTCACTGTATTCGAACATTTTTATTACTTCTGTACCAGCACCAACAACTAATGAGATACATACGAGTTACTCGGCAGTTCATCAATGACTGCACTAAACGGTGTAGTGCCAATTTACCACTGCTCTATCGTACGACTGCTCAAAGACCCGGCAACCATCAAAACAGATTTACGCCATTAAATATGACGGATACAACGCAGGTGTCGACTTTGTTGACTAATTTGTAAAAGACTAAACTTATTAAGAAACCATATTTTGTTGCTTGAACAAATCTTCTTTTTTATTGAACTTACCTTTTAATAAATATCTAGTTACGTCAAATTGTCATTGTATACAAATAAACAAACGTGGTAAGTTAAACAAAAAAAATTTTTCTTCAAAAAATATCTGACAAAATATATTTGTCAAAAGAACCCATTATTAAAAATCACTATTTAAATATTAAACAATATAGTACTGTAAAATACAAAGTAGGATACGGTGGCTTAAAATAATTTAAAAATTAAAAAATTCCCTTACCAGCTCGATGAGTGAAAAACTCCTGGATACGTAATTCGGCTATCCTCAGCAGCAAATCTCCCAGAGTGCGACGTTTAACATTATCTTCCTTCGTAGATTCTGCTGAGGATGGCAACTTAGTTGCCGAAATATGTATCCAGGAGTTCTTCACTCATCGAGGTGGTAAGGGAATTTTTTTAATTTTTTTATAGTATTGTAGAACTTTTTAATTGGAAAGTATTAATTAATGCACACATTCAATATACAGGGTCCGGCAAAAGTATGGAATAATCTAATATAATTTTTCTTCAAATAAAAGTTTTTTTACTTATATTTTGCTGTGTCTTGGTCGAGTTCTCGTGTCGTTTTTTTTTTACGGTGTCGTTGCTATGAAAACCAACTTTTTTATCAAATAGTAGCGTATGTTTTTTATATTATTTTAGCAGTCTACACATACTTATACATCGGTCCGTATAAAATTTTTAATGGATTATATTAACAAAAATAAATAAATTAGTAGTTTATTATAAAAACATAACAACAATAACACACAATCATAACTATGAATACAAATCAACCTTTCTCACTAAAAACAAGAATTGAATATAAATTAAAATTAATTTAGTGCTCAATGTGATGTCCATCTTTCTGTATGCACATTTCCAGTCTCTTCCTGAAAGAGCGCCTAACATTTCTAAACACATTATTTTCTATTGCCCCCATTTCACGCATAATTCTAATTCGGAGATCTCGTAAATAGTTCCGCCGCTCCATATGAACTTAATTTTTTTATGTAACCTCATAGCAAAAAGTCACAAGGGTTTAAGTCTGGAGATGTGGCCGATCACTCTATTGCCCTTCTCCGTCCAATTCACCGATTCTTCTAAACCAAAGTGTTGTCTTGTTGAAGCCACAGAATATTGTTATTAAGGAAAATGGCTTGTAATGTCGGAACTACGTTTTGAGTCAATAAATTTAAATATTTCTCTAATAATATCGTTGATAATTCCTGCCCAAACATTAACTTTTTTGGATCGTTGAGTGTGGGTTTCTATTAGTCATTTAGGGATTTCCCGAGCCCAATATCGACAATTATGTCTGTTAATATATCCTTTTAATATAAATGTGGCTTCGTCAGAAAACAAAATATTATTTCCGAAATCCGGATTTTGTTGGAACGCGTCCCTCATGATTTCACAAAATTGCAGCGTTCAATCGAAATCATCTGCCGTGAGTTCTTGGACTAATTGAACTTTGTATGGATGAAATTTCTCTCCTTTAAGCACTCTACGACCAGATCGTTCAGAAATATTGTAGTCACGTTGTAAATCATTGCACGATGTCGCGGGTCGGTCGTTCATCGCCAACAAAATATTTAATGCATTATCAACACCAGTAGCAGTTTTCAGTCTTCCCGTCTTTTGGATTATTCTTCACGCTTCCGGTGTCTCTGTATTTTTTAATTAATTTGGAAACACAAGACTGTGTAATAAGAGCACGTTATTGAATAATATGCATACTTCTTGTCGTGTCTGTTTTCGATCACCATATCTTACCAGGGAAGGAATATCAATTTTATCCTTTTCTGTTAAGTGAACCATTTTTAACACACTTAAATGTAACTAACACACACAAAATTATCAACAGCGAAGCTAATTGTCAAAAAATAACAACTGATAAACAATCGAAAATCGCTAACAGGAACCGGTAACGGCAATTTCCTTGTAAGTGACTATTACATTAGAATTCGATTTTTCTCGGAAATGTCATTATGTGACCCCTCATATAATGTAACAACTTGTACGTAGAAAAATATACTGATTCAGAAAATACTTTATATATAAAACATAGGTTATTATTTAAAAAAAAGTTGGTTGTTATAGCACCGACAGCGTAAAACAAACGTCTGGAAAACTCGACCAAAACACAGCAAAATATAATTAAAAGAACTTTCATTTGAAGAAAATTTATATTAGAACAGTATTTAAATAAATAATGGCGGTGTTCCATACTTTTGCCGAACCCTGTATTATTAGGTTTATGATTTATCTTTCTCTTTCCATATCATCGTTGAGTGTACGTTAATACGTATGATCGATCTGTTGTCTTTTTCTTTCTTTCTGGAAGAGCGACCAACGTTCCTACGTGGGAAACAATTGAATTCAGTCACGGATGACGCGACCTCTATGAGAACCTTCTGTAATTGTCCCATGTATATATTTTTAATGCGGTTGTACCTGTAACTAGGTTCCCGTCTGCCGATTTCTTCGGTATAGAAAAAGAACCAAGACTCGACAATTATTATTGAGCTGTAGGTGTAATATCTTCACACCGACATACGCTAGCCCCCACAACTTTCACAAATTACATAAATCCTCTAATGCAGGGCAAGGGTATTTATAAAGAAACATGTATTGGAAATTGTGTTGTAAAACAATAAAAAGCTTTTTACGTTCCCATTTAAATTCAGAAAAAATGAGATGCTTTGGATGATTTTTAAATATTCTAACCGGAATGAATACATAATACTTTGTGATATAATGTTATAAACTGCTGTGTTAATTATTAATAAATAAATCGGTATAAGAAATCTTTTTTTCTGTTACAACAGTTACTTTAATAACCAAACGTTTGAAAATTTTCCACAATTTTACTTTTATTATTACTTGCTCACATAAAAGCTTTTAAAATAGCATACAAACAAAGGTAATTAATTGATAAGATTACTTACGGTAAATACCCCGTTTCTATGGATCAGAATTAGAGAATTTTCAAGTCCTAAATGCTATGCCAACAGATCCGGATTTAGTTTTATTTACATTTATTTTACTCTTTTTATCTAAAATGAGGACATTAGGAAAATTGGCTTCTCCTGTAATTACTTTGACTAGTGAACTGCATTCTTCTATTTTTTTCATTTATTGCAATTATTCGAAATACTTTGACGAGAATAATTCTGCAACATTCTCTTAATAATAGATATTATACTGAAATATCTAAGATAAGTCAAAGTAATCAAACTTTTAATATGGCGGATTTTACAAATAGTCTTACGATATACATGTGCCGATTGCAAGATGTAGGTAATATCTTTACTTTTTTATAGGGAAGTTTGTCTTACAATTAGTAAATCTATCCCATGGTATTATTATTTACCATTTTATCCTAATTAATACTGCCATTCTCTTACGTAGGACATTTATTCACCACATTGCGTGTTCTTGACTGGGTTAAATAATTTTCATTAATTCTGTTAATCTTAAAAATCATAATATAACTCTTGTAGATGTGTAGAAAACACACGGAAACATAAAATACACATATTATCCCTATTATTGGTGTTAATCACATGTAATATTGTATTTATTTACAGAGAAACATATATGGATTTACACAATATAAATATACAAATATTTACACGAATATAATGATAACGATGAGGCCGATGTTAACTTAATAATACATTCTTTGGGTTCATCTTGCATCTCGTCCAATTTCCACATTTCTTCTTCAACTAAAATTGATAAAACATAAGTAAAACAAAACCACTATCATAAATATTAATTGTCTTACTTTTCATAACATCCTTAATGTCATTTTGCCAATTATCTACTGAAACATCGCGGTATCCTTGGCGAATAAGCAGAGGCATATCTTGAACTTGAAATCTTGTATTATTGTGCCTCATATAATCCTTGACGTGTGCCCATACCAGTTAAATGGGATTTAAGGTGCAGTGGTACGGTGATAATCTCAGAATGGTGTGTCCGCGTTGAACGGCTCCTTCAGCGAATACATATTTAATGTACTTGTTTTTTTTGTTGTGATACTATTTCCAGCAAATCAGGCTTTAATGTTCCTTCAACAATGAAAATTGATTTGTTCGACGATAAATATGTAATAGAAGACAAAAAAAAACTGGGAGAATACAAGTGATACAAAAAGATGAACCGAAATTGACAAATGACAGAAACACTGATTAGTACCAACAGCCACCAAATAATACATGGCAACAATCCCCGTTATAGAAAAGGATAGCCTTATACAAATACGTGTAAAATAAAAAAGGATGGGTATGGCCCATAAGAGCAATACTTACTTTACAACGTGAGCTGCACTATAGATACTATATTAAGCAAACTGGAGGCATATACAAACAAAATTTGATAAACCGTATGTCAAGAAAACCAAAGTAATGAGAATTAGAAACGTTCAACAGCAAAAATATATATTATTACAATTACTACCAGTAGTAAGTACCTCTACAAGCGCATAGAGAATTGAACTAGATATAATACACACTATCAATTGAAGATGACTGCTTAACCAAATGAGCCATAACTCATCCACAGGATTCAGAAGAGGAAGCCCTGGAATTTGTTAAAAGTGAAACCAGAGGAATATATACAAGAGCCAACGGAAGCTTTGGAAGCTTTATGGTTTTAAAGGAAATAACAGTTCCCTTAAACAAAGACACTTCTTCGCTGTAACACTTTCTCATCACTTTTATTTATTAAGACAAACAACTTCACTTGCATTAAATAATCACGTTGCATCTAATGGCAAAGTACTCCCAGTGGTCGAAATAACACATAATGAATTACCTGTAGCTCTTTATCCGTTTTCTAATCATTAGTATTAAATGTATAAAACGTTACTAAGGCCTATTTTAACCTATGCGGCGGAGACAATGACCCTATCAAAAGAGGGAGAAAAATTCTTCAAACGGCAGAGAGAAAAATAATAAGAAGTATGATGGGGGGAAAAAAGAAAATGGATTATAAAGGAAACGCACGAACCGAGAAATATGGGAGGATTTGAACGGGGAAACGGTGATAGGATTTATAAAGATGCAAAGAGTAAAATGGTTGGGACACACATACAGGAAAGGACCAGAAGAGCAAGTGCGAGCAATAACGGAATGATAATTGGGAGGAAGAGAGCACGAGGAAGACCAAAGACCAAATGGAAGGACGAAGTAGAAGATTTAAATAAAGCGGGAGTAAGAGCAAGATGGAGGACGATTGTCGAGGACAAAAAAATGGAAGGAAGTAGCAGTCAGTGTGTAGGAGAGCGTTTGGAGAGGATCCAGCCGGAGGGAGAATCTGGAAAGCTTCCTTATGGAGGCGGTGAAGCTCCGTTAGGGGTGTGGAGGCATATATATACATACACCTATAATCATTAGGATATTTTCCTTCTGCCATCTGGTACAGCAAACGCATTTGGCCATTTTCAATCTGTTAAAATATTGTTAACTAGTAAAATGGGACCGTTTTTGTCTTTGGAGCGAGCGGTTGGCCATTTTGTTGTAGCTCTGAAAAACAGTGATTGTAATTGCTATAATATATAATTTGTGTTGTCTTGTTTTGAAATAGTAAAAGTGCTAAAATAATAGTATTGGGATTTCAAACGATTTGACCCAACTGCCACGTACATATGTATGTATAAGAGAAAGACAAGATTACTAAAAATAATAGAAATGATCGGATTACTATTTCAATTACGAATATAAAACGTCATTGAAACAAAATTGAATTAAAAAATATATATGCTTATGAAATGATTTAACTACAATTAATTTATTTAATGCATTCCTAAATTGAAAACAATTTTTTTATTGGACTAAACGCGACAGCATTCCACGAAACGTTTATCGTACTTCGTAAGTGACCCGGCTCTGTGCAATGTTTTAAGATAAACTTTTATCGCTGCAATACTCGTTGTCGGACGCCACGTACTCGCCGAACTGAGCCTAGCCCCGTTTCGCAGTGCCACATGTCTAAAAGATAACGAACAAGCGCTCCTGCGCCATTGTTACGGAACATTTGGCATAATTGTGCATATGGTGACGCTGCGGTTTAGTGTGTGATTTCGCTGTTAGTGCTAAGTCTTCTGTCGACAGCAGTGGTATTTTTTTTAAGCAACGACACCAATAAACGTCAACTATTTGCTCATCATGGCGGAAGAGGAAGCCAAGAAAAAGGTCACCATCCGATTTACCATAGCTACCACGGTAAATTCACCCGTGTTTCGCACAAATTCGCACCCGCACCTGCTCGTGCACACACGTAAATGGCACTTTCTCCCTTGCCAAGACCGAAATAGATTCGGGTTAAACTCGGCAATGATACGCTTTTATCTAACATATGTTTTTTAGTGTTTGTGATAAAATCCCTCGATACGTCAGTTATAATTCCTCATCTATTAGAATCAACTGAACGCCTGTACGTTACGTATTTATATTTTTGCGCAACTTACCATACGGAATATTTTAGTATATCTTGCACATCTGCTCCTGCACGCTTAAGAAATACGGTTGACTGAACTTTTGCGCAGACTGAAAGTTATTTATATATACATTTATGTACATATGTATGTTTATTTTAAGTAAACTCAAAAAAATACACCCTAATAACTAGAGCTCGGATCTACGTCCTGCGAATAACAGAGCACTATTCAGGTTGTATATAGAACGTATTTTAATGATCGTACGTGACATCACGCCAACTTCAACGTTCGTAATCCACAGCGTGCCTAGTAAATTCAATAACGAACACTTAACCATAGATAAGATAAGTAAAGTTAGTGAACTCTATCCCTTCCCGCACAAACTAGAAACTGGTGGGTATTCCCCATAAGCGACAGAATACCCAACCAGTTTCTGTGCTATGGATTATTACCGCGAAAATTTAAATATATATTTATATTTCAAAATTAATTAGTTTCGAAAAACAGGATGAATAGCAATACGTGAGCGTCTAGTGACAAAGCTTTCTATACAAGTATTTGGATGTTTTTATTTTTCCGTTAGGAAAGTTTCCATTTTTTAGTATTTATCTAGTATTATATAACAGTAAAATAGAAGTACATGTATTTAGATAGAAAATTGTGTTCCTATTCACGCACATATTGCTGTTCACCCTATCAATCAAAACTAAAACATATGGGTTTTCTCACATACTAACAACAAACCGCTCTTTAATACTAAAGTTGGTTTTATTAAAAACAAACAGAATATAACAAAAAAGACCTGTTAAATATACAACTGGAAAAGCATCTGTATTAAGGTTTGTGGGATTTCTATTTGCCACAAATTTCATTTCATTTGGGAAATGTATATCACAGACCCTATAGATCCTACGTTTGTCATAACTTATATCCCCACAGCTTCAATCCACTTTCTGCACTTCCACACATTATTAAAACGTAACAATTAAAAAATAAATAAATACTTACTTCCAGATCGTTCAGCATTGTATGCAGTAACACACTTTGTTGTGTATTTTGGCAACCAATTGAAAACCTGTTACTTTTTAATAAATATACAATTTTGTCTATAATCACAAAAAGAAACTTCTCGAAAAAATAAATTACATAAATATGTATGTAAATTTTAAATATAAATGGGCAAAGATACAATAACATTGTCTAGGTTACAGAAGCTGATGAAAAAATAAAATGAATAATTATAACGGGAAATATTCTTCTACTTACCGTATTTGGTAGAGCACACCTTATTTATATTATAAACAGAAAAACACCTGCAAACGCAGTACGACCAACGTACGGAGCAAACAGGACAAAGAACCTCGGAAAATTAAACCCTATGTTCTATCACAGCGCCAAGAGCGATAGAATACCCGACTTGGGATTCGAAACTCAGCTAAGTTTCCATGTATATGCATGTAGTTGACAAGACACCCACTTAACCACTAAATTTTATTTCCTACAAAGGAAAAAAAGTGTTTAGACTTTAGACTTAGCATCTCTGGTGAAGATAAAACCTTGATCTGATTGGAGAGCATAACTTTTACTTAACTAGAGATACAAAGTCAGATTACTGGATCGATTGATCGACATTTTTTGAATTGTCCATCATTTATTATATTACTTTTATTTATTTGGTATTTTCCTGTAAAATTATAAAAAATCAATATATATAAAAGATTAAATCAAATATATATTGCAAAATTCAAATTTGCTGCAATTATTTTTTGTAACTTCAATATAAAAATATTAAAATACCTAACTTCATTTTAATACGCACTGCATAAATTGCACGTGTACATATGTAGTAGGTACACTCGTGGCCACATAAATGTTTCCGACCTAAAATCGAGAACTCCGATATTTTCAACGTTAACAGTGTAGAAGGACCAGATGTTCGACTGCAGGGTCGTACACGTAGTAGTAACAGAGATAAGCTATTTACATAAACAAGTATTTATTTCATGTTGAAAATACAGAAAGACTTACTACTAAGTAAAAAATTGTAATTTCGAGCTCAAGTCCTCTAACCGAGAATTCTAACGGCGGCGCCGCTTGGATAGAACGACTAGATTTACATTAAGAGTTTCAAATACTGTAGGTTCAACAACAAATAATGTAATTAAATTATATCAATTAAACAGAAAACAAAATGCACTAAAGAAGAGCAAATAGATAAAAT
>JARFOC010000771.1:295340-321084 GCA_031763485.1 Osmoderma eremita | reverse complement strand
GTGCTGTCATTTTGGAGCTATGATCTTGATCTTAAAGATTTTAAAAGCAGAAATGGAATTTAAGATTTGGCTTTTGTATCAGGAACATTTTACTGCGAGTGTGCAGTCTGAGTCGATATTTTTGCTCTCAAGTGTAGTTCTCGCAATTAAACAACCGATTATTGACATTTCGTCGTTTTATGACAATGTTGCCACCCATTGCAAAACATATCATATGGTTTAACAGATATATAAATACGCTATGGTTAAAAAATACGAAATCGACCAACACTAAATAAAACGTTAAAATGACAAATGTCAAATGAGTTCGTTGACAACTTAATTGAATAATCCTACGAGGACAAAATGTCACTAGATTTGACATTACTATGCATTTGCTAAATGTGAAGTTGTGTTTGATTGTTTAGTGTGATTTTAACACTATGGCTGTCAAAGTCGGCTGTTTCGCCGCGGGAACTATAGCTTCCTTGCTCTTAACGTCAGCATCAGCCGCCACTGTCCCCCACCCTTAAATTATTTGTAAAGGTTTATGGCCTAACTAAAGAACCAATTGCAAAATATCTTTATTAATGATAGTATCACACAAACTGAACATTGTTTGAAATTATTAATATTCACTCATCACCGATATTCCAATCGTTTCATATTATTGCCATTATCATTTGTGAGAAGCAACATCGATGTCGCCATCGGAATATTCAGTTTTACAATAGTCAACATCATCAGGTGCACCATTTTTCTACTAACTTCAAGATTCAAAGACGTATAGAAAGCATGATATACAGGTAGTAAAATTTAAGTAGTTACTGGAGATGTTTGTATTTAACATATTTCATCGTTCGTGGCTCTGGATAAAGTGCTGTTAACTCAAAACGAGGCAGGGGCCGATTCGTTCAAAGTATTTTTAAGTAGATACAAGCGCACGTGTCTCCATTTGGCACTGATATTGTTAATTAACTTTTCTTGCAAGCGCTAGATGGGACGCAAGTTAGCGAATTTACTATTTCCATTGTTTGCCGCTATATAAATCAGTCCTTTTTATTGAATCATCTTTTATTATCCGTTATTATTAGTCTTTATACACGTATGCTCACATTGGAACGGAGGATTGCTTTGTGAATGGCAACCGCGCATTCGAGCCTCACTGACAACGAGAGATATCCAGTCGCAGATTATCTGTACTCAGATTACGGTAAAAAGTACAGTTTCTTATATTCATTTTGTAGCTGCTATGCGATACAGGAGAACTAAAAAGTAATTCTAAGTAGGAAAATAAACAACGATTCTTATTAAATTAAACAAAGAAAAAATAAACACTACAATTATACAAAATAAATTGAAATTCTAACAATGTTACTTTACGGAGGGTTCGAAAATGCCCCCATCCGCAGCCAAACAATAGCCGGGTAAAACTTCCGCCTCTGCCTCGAGATTTCTAGGGGTTATTATCGCAAAAATTCAGTCGCAAACAGTTTTACTTGCAACTATTCTAGGCTCGCTATTGTTGCAAAACTGCGAAGATTTTGTTTGACATAACCCCACAGAAGAAAATCGCAGGGATTGTGGTCGGGTGATCGAGGTGGCCATTTTATCGTACCCTTCCCGGCAATAGCACGATTCAGAAAGGTGTTTCCTAAAAACTCCATTACTAATCTGGTGTTATGCGCGGTACAACCGTCTTGCATAAACCAAATTGCATGAAAATCGGGGTTAAGTTGACGGACAGCGGGAATAATTTGCGTTCGCAGCAAATCCAAATATTTCATTCCATTCGAATTGCCGTGAATAACAAATGGTCCCATAATGTTATTACCTAAGATACCCGGCCAAACGTTACGTTTTTCGGGGTACTGAGTTCTTACATTACGAACCAGATTTCCTCGAGACCAATATTGCACGACTGAGAGATTATGCTTGCCATGACGTCGGAAAAATATTTTTTTTATAAAATATTGCTCTTCGTTAGCCCTTTCCACCATGGACGCACAAAATTCCATTTTTGCAAAATTCTTCCCGGAAGGGAAACCGAAGGGTTAAATACAGTCCAAAGTAAACGGTAACTCATATCAAAAATAAATAAAATTGTTATAATCACATGTAGAAGAAGAATAGAAAAATAGTATTTAAATTAATGGGTTTCAAGAAAAGAAAAATGTTTCTTATTTTCTTATAAAATATCTTTGTATACGAACCTATGATTCGGTATTATTTTATGTTCTAGATAACTGATAATCTCCTTCTGTAAACGATTCACTTCAAATTATTTCATACGTTTTTAACCTTTTCTTATTTTTTAAATTATGAAATAAAATTAGTGGATATGTCAGTAACCATGATCACAACAAATTTGGAATTTCATTTTCATGGGTGTTCTACTACACTAATTTGTAGTTCCCACCAGGTGTTGAGGATTAATTAGGAATATAATTGATTTAGAGCATAAAAGGAAGCGGATATGCAAATCTATGATGCAGATTTGCAAATTAGCTAGTTAGAGGTACGAACATAAACTAAAATTAATTCAATAGAAGGGATTAATTGCGGTGATGATCACCGAACATGAACCAGTTTCATTTCATTTCAGCTCTAGGTTTTCTATATTTGCATTGAATCTTCAAATCCTTTACATTTTATTTTATTTGCAATCAGCTAAATTATTTATATACTCTCCGGGTTTTAAGTATATTGAAACACGTCGAAGTTGTGTGGTACTTTTACAACGGCTGTTTAAATAAGCTGCTCCACTTAATTTGAGGGACAGTAGTTTAAGCAGCCACAATTTTCTGTATAACAGAGAACGGGGCCAAATGTGCCAAAATAAAAAGTATAGGTCTTCATTTGTCAAAGAACACAAGATTAATAACGTTCGCGGTGTGCAAGAACAGTGGATTTATAAAGAATACACGATTTTAAGAAAAAGTTGTTGTATCACCTTGACGGTGTGCAAAATTCAACCTAATTATCTAAACCAAAGTGTGAAACGAAACTTACGAATTAATTTTTGGTTTGAGAAAATTATCACGGTAGCAACTGAAAACGATCGCGAATATTCCTCGCCTTCAAGAAGGGCGATTATTGAAATCTGTCGCCGCGGAACTCAATACTTCGAAGTCTGCTGCTCGTGTTTGGAAACGTTTTCAAGGAACGGTGCAAGAGAAGAGGCAATGAAAGGCCAGAGAGGAACTCCTAGACAATATCGGGATTTAGTCAACTGCGCTACCAGTCCACGCACATCTACAGCTCGAGACCTGGTACATGAACTTCAAGCTGCTCATGGAGTTGAGGTATACGGCGAAACCTTCAGAGGAAGGATAAGGGAGAACGAGTTACGATCTAGTCGCCCAGTCAAAGCACCTCGTCTAATCAGGAAACACAAACAAGGTTCGCCTTAGACCACGTGAACTGGGAACTTCGCCACCAAGATCCTCTTTAAGGATGAGTCGAGATTTCGCCTGACTGTATGCGATGGACGTGTTCGTATCTGGAGACGTAGCGCAGAACGATACAGGCATGCGATGACACCTCAATTCTGCCGACGACTTTTGGGATATGCGGGATCAACGCATAAAGCACCGTGCTAATGTACTAGAGACTCTTCAACAGCTGGGTCAGGTGCTGGTCCAAGAATGGCAAAATATCTAATCTAGATCCGCTAGATTGTGCGATCCGTACCACGCAGATGACAAGCGACTATTCTGACGATGGAATGGCATAGACATTATTAACTAAAGACACAAATTGAATTGGCCCGGCTTACTGTGACGCTGAAGTTTCACTTTTAGCCGGTCATTTGAAATCTTGTATTACCCCAAGACGATTAATCGCAGTCTTCCTAAACTTTTGTCTTCAGTTAATAAATAACTATCTCTTTTTTTGCATAGCTATGTACGGTCATTAATCCATTCTGTAAGCAACCTTACTTGGGTGGCCTATACTCAAACAAGTATCTCTGTAATTAAGGGAGTTAGGAATTAGTGAAGCAGTTTGTCACAGAAGGCGTTTGCAAAAATCTGGCACTCTTGAACTTTTGTTTTTATTGCGTTTCAGAATACGTTCCACTGTACTTCTACTGACACCGATTTCGTCTGCAATTTGCCGGCTAGATCAAGATTCGCCCATTTCAACTACCGAACAAACCCTCGCTTTTATCTCCTCCTGGCTGTTCGTATATTGGTTGGTATTTACGGCAATTCCCGAGTGCACAGCCAAATTTCCTAAACGCTTTGACGATCCTTTCAATCGTCGAATGCGACGGAACGATCCACGTACTCTACGGCAAATAAATCGACCGTGGTTTGGTACAGAATTGCAGAAAAATACTATGTTATGATTTATACCTTCTCTGCGGTTGTATAAACATAGAATATCCGAAATCGACGATCACTTGTTAGAACTTTGCGTGTGCATGGACAGGTACAAATTGATTCAGAGAGGCGTGCTGCGTGTTACGGCATGGCACGCGACGAGTCTGGCCGGCGAGGATAAATGCAAGTATGCCAGATCGCGCTACGTACAATATATCTCGCACCCCGGTGAGAACTGAGCATACGTGTATATTCCATGCATTTTAACGTTTTCTATAAAAGAATTTTGTATTTAATTCCCTTCTTATTTATTAAACGTTATCTCTCAACACTCGATGAGTATAGGTTCAGCCAACAATAAAAGCCACAATAACAATGTAATTTGCAAATACAAATATAAAGTTTTCACATAAAACCCCAAAAAGGTAAAAAAGAATGGGCGGTTATTTTGCTTAACAGTTCGATTAATGGTAACTATTTAATGATAGTGAATCATTACTTTCATTAGCATTCGCAGATCAAATTCAATTTACTCTCAGTTTCATATTACTACGTGTTTCCCGTGTGACCGTTGTTGCGATCGCAACTACACCGGAGTTTTGCAACTGGAACATGCTGCAATTTTTATGAAATTAAGCGATGGCGACGTTCGACAATTACTAAACCAATGGAGACCGCGGTAACGTGAGAACATCAAATCGGCGAAGAGAAATCGCATTACATAAAATTAAAATCGTCGCAGAGATGTTTGCATCTGATTGAGAATAATTTGGAAATGCTCCTTTACTTTCGCATCCCTTAACTTTACACCGAGAAGTTGAATACAATAAATTACATGAATAATATAATCAATAATGATGAAAATACATAGAATAGAGGTACATTATAATGTCAAACTACTATAGGAAGCCATTCATCAATGTACGTATTGATTACAAATTCGTGGATTTGATTTAATTTATGGTCCTAGCGAGGTCTACATGTCGACAGAAATATCTCATAACATGTATCCGCGCCGCTCCATGAAAATTATATTTTCGAATTTGCAACCCCCACAAAATGAAACCACCTGTCCATTTAGACATTATTACGTTGTTGTCTATCTTTACCTCAGCAGTAATTAAAACGTTACAACTACCACTAGTAGGACGATGGAATTCCCTATCTTTACAAATATGTCCAATGCATAGGAGGTACATTACCGTTCATTTAGTTTAAGGCCATCAACGATCAAACATAAGAAAATGTTGAAAGTTCAATAATATCATGGCATTATAACGATTGTTTTGACATATGGTGTAATAATGTTTCTAAGATTACAAAAACCATAAATGCAGTAACAGGTGATCTAAACCTTTTTTGTTTTAACGTAAGTATATAAACTTTTAAAATTACAGATTTCTCAAGGTGGTCTTAAACTTTCGAGTGGCAGGGTGTGTTCATAAGCCTCGCTAACGTACTCTTATATGTACGAGGTGTGTAAATTAAGTAATGAGACTGATATTTTTAAATATTTTTATTTGAATATAATTACAATTGAACGTTGTCTCCCTCAAAATAACTCCTTTGGGAAACCACGCATCGCTGGAGACGGTTCTTCCATTCCCCATAGCAGTGCTGGAACTCGGATATTGGAATCGCCTTTAGCTGGTCGGTTACAGTCGTTTGAATGTTTTCGAGTGTCCCAAAATGAGGTTCCTTCAGATGAATTTTCAATCTTTGGAAGAGGAAAAAGTCACAAGGACTCAAGTCAGGTGAATAAGGAGGCTGAAGATCCACAGAAATATTTTTACTAGTCAAGAAACCGTTTATGGAAATTGCTGTGTGACAAGGCGTATTGTCATGATGCAGAATCCAATCGTTCTTGATGGTTGGTCTCACACGCGTTACCCTTTTTCGGAGTCTTTCGAGAACCTCTCGGTAAAAATGTTGATTAACTGTCTGATCTTGACGCACGAACTCTTTGTGAACGATTCCCTGGCTATCAAAGAAATAAATCAGCATGCTCTTGTTCTTTGATTTGCTCATTCTTGCTTTCTTGGTCTTTGGAGAGCCTGAAGTGTGCCATTCCATGCTCTGGCGTTTCGTTTCCGAATCATACTTGAACACCCAACTCTCGTCACCAGTAATGATACGTTCCAAAAAATTTTCACGATTTTCAATCTATTCCAAAAAGTCAAGGCCTTTTGTTCCTTCGAAAGTTTTTTGCAACCATTTTCGAGCAGATCTTTCTCATTCCCAATTAATTGGCCAAAACCTGATGAACAGTGGTGTTAGACAAGTTCAACTGTTCCCCGATCATTCCGACCGTCAATCCACGATCTGAACGCACAGGACCGCGGATTTTGTCCACATTGCCATCGCTTCTTGCAGTTGAAGGCTTTCCGCTGCGTGGCTCATCTCCCATCAACTCTGTTCATTCTGAAAATGCCTTAAACTACCGAAGAACCTAGGCTTTTGACAAAACACTGTCTCCCTAGGCCTGCTGAAGTTTTGCAAAAGTTTCTGTTGCACTTGCCCAAATCTAAAGCAAAACCTGCTACCACACCGTTGCTCGAAATTAATGTCTTTCATTTGTAGAACGCACTACGAAAACCGGGTTCACGGGGTAACGACAACGAACAACCAAAGGACTTGATCGAGTTCAAACTTGCACTGAACGCGTATTACTTGCCGCCCCTCCATGTCCCGTGTTGCCATATCAAACGCTACGTTGTCATTACTCATTACTTAATTTACACACCCCGTATATTTATAAAACGCTTTAGTTTAACGTAATTCGTAAATATGAATATTTACATGGATTGGACTTGCTATTTTTTTGGCACAGACTGTACAAACATATATTTTCCACGCGACTGGTGTGATACCAATAACTACCTGAGTACGTGACTAAAATAATGTGTGAAAAGCACAACCTAATGGCACGGTAATAAAAGCACCCTTAATTGCATCTAAAATTGTTTACATGTACAATAAATATACTTTTACAAACCATCACGATACTTCACTGAACACTGCTATTTTAACGATAGCCGTAAAATTGGGTCATAATCCAATAGTAGAAATTGTGTAAACGTTTGAGGAGCCACTTCTTTTTGTTGTTGCGTATTATGTGATTTACACCTTTCCATTAGCTGTAAGAGGGGGAATTTGTCTATTAAAAGAACTACAGAAATACAGTAAGGTATTTTTATGGAAATGGTTTCCTGTATGTAACAAAGAACACTTAAAGCGTAGAATCATTCATAGAGTGCAAAATAAATCTTCAAGTGTGACGTGTAAGAACAATAAGAACAATTTTATGCATCAGGTAACCAAATAAGTTTATGCGGTTTTTGTATAAAGTAGAGTACCATGAATATTTTTAAGTTGTTGATCGATAGCACTTGTTTGTCACCTACTTTAGCATGAACCCTTCTTTTATCGAATACATACACATTTTGTGTATTTTTGTTTAATTACTAGTTTCAAATAATTGAAAATGGCGGCGCAAAAATTATGTACCGCATTCGGAGATGATGCTGTAAGTGATCGAACAGCACAGAAGTGGTTCAAAAAAATTTTTGGGAGAGAACTCAGGTTGACCGATGAAGCACGCTCTGGAAGACCGAAGATCATCACTTGACGAGGATATTCAACAGATTGTGGAGAAAAATTCCAGTACACCGTGCCTATAGCTTGCAGCAAGGTTCAGTGTGAGTGATGAACCCATTCGTTTGCACCTTCATCAGTTAGGAAAGAGGTGGAAGTTCAGCAAATAGGTCCCACATGAATTATCAAATGTTAGCAAATTAAGTAGTCTTACCATGGAACATTTCACGCAACGATAATGAACCAATATTTGATTGGTTGTTAACCTGCGACGAAAAATGGATATTATACTCAAATTCTAAGCGTTCGTACATTGGTTGTCGCCTACTGATTCGGTACCACACACTCCCAAAGCTTCCTTGCACCAAAAACTAGATTTTATTGTGTGTTTGGTGGACAGCAAAAGAAATTGTGCATTAGGGGTTTTTGGAAACCATCACTGATAACTTGTATTGTGAACAGCTTCAGCGAGTGCAAGCAGCACTCATCCAAAAACAGTCTTCTTTGATCAATCAAGAGAAAGTCGTATTTTTACAGGATAACGCTGGGCCACACATCGCAAGAGTGTCCTGGGAAAATTTTTCTGAACTTGTCTGGGAAATTTCCACACCCTCCATATTCTCCTAACATTTCGTCCAATGAAGCATAGACAGTTCAAAGCTCGAGTCAGTATCTATGGATTTTTTGATTCAAAATCCATAGAGTTCTACGATACCGGCATACAAGACTTGGTGTCACGTAGGCAAAAAGTCATTGAGTGTGATGGTAATTACTTCGAGGGATAATAGTGTATTATTGTTTCTTAATAAATATTTATATTTTATCATCAAAAACCGCACGAACTTATTTCGTTACTTGATATATGTAAAAAAAATTGTTAGAAAAAATAGTGTAAACCTAATAACAATGCCAAAAATACTAAACATAAACTGTAAGAATAAGAATAAAATTTATCGTTAAATATAATACAAAGATCTTAAATATGTAAATTAACTGAAATTATTACAAGATATACCAAACACTCCATGCGTGATTTCTTAACGTTCGTCTACATGTTTCTGCACTACAGTGTTTACCATAATTACTACTCAAAAGATGAAGTATATAAAAAATATATTAAAAAATATATAAATATACTTCTGGGATGACACAACACGCACAGACAGCTGTTTCGGGCTCGCTAGTCCTCATCAGTGCACGTCGGAGGAATGCCTGTCACTCGTTCAATACGCCGTATCGTCAACTACACGTTAGCACATGCCTTTAGAAAAAACTCCAGAGACATCTATCGCCCAGCCGCGGATTCACGGCGTAGATGTCTCTGGAGTTTTTTCTGAAGGCATGTGCTAATGTTTAGTTGACGATACGACGTATTGAACGAGCGACAGGCATTTCTCCGACGTGCACTGATGAGGACTAGTCAGTCCGAAACAGCTGTCTGTCTGTACGTGAGGAATGCCTGGAACTATACAATCAGACGTGTTGTGTGTTCCCAGAAGTATATTTATATATTTTTTAAATATATTTTTTATATACTTCATCTTTTGAACGTACGTGCCGACTATTGGCAGAAATCTTTTTTTGAATAATTACTACTAATAATTTGTCTCAACTTTGGAGCACTAAGATGTGGGTCTTTTTTAACTTCACGAACTAACGCGTTTTCCTCTCTAGGTGTTAGAATTTCGGTCGTCCAATCCGAGGTTTATTAACGACAATATTTTAAGTTCTTTCTTTTTTAATAATTGATTTAGCTATTTCCGTGTAAGACTCTTCCATTTTATCACTAATTCACGTTCATGAACACTTGTATCTTTATTTGTGCGCCCCATTTCGCCAATAAGTATTTATGTATCGGACTTATCACGAATAAAGCAACCACATTACTGAAATTTCCTCGCAAACCCTTTACATAAGAATTTGAGTTGGGGTTTTCCCGGGTTAACTCGCATAAAGTAAAATATAGATGTCGTATGAATACTTTTGTGGATTCCCAATTTGGGTTAATATTTTAAAAAAAGTTAGTATGTAAAATATATCTGCATTTTTTAACTTTGCTGTAAAAGAATTTTTGATTGAAAAGAAAAACACTATATATAATATTAAAGAGAATTCTTCAAGTGTAAAAGGGTAAATACCATTTGACATGCAATAATACGTGGGATATGAATACTTATGTGAGTAATATATATTTGTTGTATATATTTTTCAAAATTTGCACTTCTAGCTTCTTCAGACTTTCATTTAACGATTCCAAAACCCTGATTTAAGAGCAATATCTTGAGTAAAATTCTTTTGGAAACCATATTTTTATGAAATACGTTAAAACTAAGGTAATAACAATGTTAATTATGAAAGTTTTATAATAGGAGTTCATCGTGAAGAAGTTCTAAAATATGGAATATTTTGAAACCTTTTCAAAAAAATGTGAAAGTGCGATTTTGCGTGTTTCTTGCAGAACTAAATAACATAATTTTTTTCTTTTTATTCGGAACATTCATTTAGAATTCATAGCGTGCAATGAGCTAAGAATGTTGCATTTCTCCCAATGAAATGTCGATATTATCAACAATTGTTGCATACACAATTTCCTAGACATCTCTATACATGAGGATATTTATTTATTTTCAGGTGTCTGAACTGAGTTCTCGCAGTGCCTTATTACAGTGGGCGCCTCCACTGCGTCTTTCCGAGGCTTCTAGTAACGATAGTCAAGAACTGGAGGTCTCTGAGAACGATCTTCGCTACGAAGTGTTGCTCAGCAGCGATAAAGGCAAGGAAATGAAGTATAAGTCGATATATAGCGGCGATTCCCTCTCGTGCCGAATCCAAGACCTTCGTCCCGGTCAAGAGTACTCAGTCTGTCTTCAAGTGCACCTTGAAGAATTGCAAGGAGCTGCCTCCGAACCCACCAAGTTTACTACACCGCCGTGCGAGCCAGACCAACCCCAACCGCCGAAATTGCTACAGCGCGCGAAGAACAACTTACAGCTCCGGTGGAACGCCGTCAACGATAACGGCTCGCATATCCAATATTACATTCTCGAGTACGACGAGGGTAAAGGAGGTGATTTTGTGGAACTGTACAACAGCAAAGGAAGGCAGTACAATCTGCAGAAGCTGCAGCCGGCAACCAATTATAAGTTTAGATTAGCCGCAGTGAACGAAATGGGCAGGAGCTTGTACTCCGACCTGGTAACATACACTACGTCTGATAATGCGCCGTTGCAACCAAATCCGCCTGTACTGAACGAGGCAACTGTGAATCTCTTACACGTTCAATGGCAGAAGCGACCCCGTGACGAAGAGTTTATCCTACAAGTGGATAAGAATCCATACGGTTTCATTGCGGTTTACAACGGATCGGATACAGAATACGTACACGAGAATCTTCAGCGATATACGGACTATAAGTTTAGGTTACGTGCGACTAACGATGGTGGGATGTCGCCGTGGTCCGAAGAGGTAATTAAGTAAATTACTAGGTCAAAGGCTCTAACAATGCTTGTACATGTAATCGTTCACAATATGCTTTAATCTCATTCTTACCAGATTCCAACAAAAACGATAAAATTGCAATAATGTCCTTCCAGTAGCAATGGCAATTGCAGTAAATTAGTATGGCGCGAAATTACAATAAGCAAAACGATTTAAATTTAATAATAGTTATAATTTATCTTTACACTAACATACACAGAGCGTTAAAGACTACTACTGTCAATCTCATCTTCAACATTACATCTCTCTCGAATGGATTTGCTCTTGTTTCTGTCTCGGATGGTTACATTTATTATGAACCTCAGCACCTTCATTTCTGTTGCTCTTTATTTTCTGTTTTGCACTCTTTGTTTTTGCCCTGATCTCTGTGGCGTATATTAATATTGGTCTTGCCATTGCCTCATCGATTTTAACTTTTCCGTCTGCTCTCGTATGTTTATTCCTCCCTAACGTATCACTCAGACAGGCTGCCACTTGGAGTGCTCTCGCGTTCTACGTTTGTATTTCTCCAATGAGGTCTCGATGAGTTGTAGTTTCGACCCTAGGTACTTACAGTACTTCTTTTTATACATTCGGTTTTAAAACGTTCTACGCCGTCTTCTGACTCCTAACGGCCACTACTCTCTATCGATCCATAGGTCACCCTGCAAGTTCCTTCCTCTAATTTCCTTTTCCTCTCTCCAGCTCTTTATCAAATGACCCCTTCTCCTTCTTCCTTGCGGTGTCCGTGATAATATTTAGTTTGGTAGTCTTTCAGGTGTCATTCTTTGGACATGCCCGTACCATATTAATTGTTTTGTTCTGATGTCACCAATTATCGTGTGTTTAACTCCCATTATACCTATTATTCTTGTATTTGTTACTCTTTGCCTCCTTGATCTTCCCGCGGCCTTTCTCCAGAAATCCATTTCTGTAGCGTTCAGTAATTGTTCTGTTCTTTCTTTCAATTGCCACATTTCGCTGCTGTAGGGAACTTACAGTTATTTTATTTGTCGTTTGCGTCTTCTAGGATTCTTGGATATAACCATGCATTTTGTTTTGAGATTTGCATGTTATATTGTTTCGCAGTTATATTGAATCGAAGTGGTAACCTTTGTAGATCATCATATAATCTGCAATTGGAATGGCGTCGCAAGCGTGCAATATCATATTAACATAATGTATTCCCATTTGATATTCTCGCTCAGGTTTAATTTCTTGTATTATACGGTACATCACCAGATTAAAGAAAATAGGGCTAAGTGAATCCGTCTGTCTTGTTCCTTCACTAATATGTAAGTCATCCAATAGGGCTTCAGAGGATTTTATCCTGGTGGTGGTATGTGTGTATATATGTCTTCTATTAATTTCATAATTTGCAGATGTTTTCTTCGTTTAGTATTTCAAGTACACCTTGTTTTTTGATGCGACCAAAGGTTTTTGTTTAGTCAACATGTGCACTGCAACACTGGATAAACCTGCATTTAAAGTGGACTGGAGTGCTTCATCGTCTCGCATTCTTCCATAGTTCATTGACAATAGTACCGTTTAATATACTGTATATGAATACTTATAAGTACCGTGAAATCAATTGAACTTGGTTTTGTTTTTTTGCCATAAAGTTTATACCACTGCTTAATTAGTAATGTCACTGTTAGTAATGGTTATCACAAACTGACAAATAATAATTTTAGGTTATGTTGCTTTAAAATGCTTTGTTAAAAGTGCATGATTTTGATAATGTCTTAATGATGAAATAACTAATTTCAAGTAAAGCCAGTGGTTTTTAAAATCACTTTCAGTTAAAAATTAAACATTTTAGAATATCACGAATGTGACAGTTATAATTTGCTACAAATTTAATTATATTATTCATAGCTAACTCTAATTATAAATTCATTCATTAGTGTGAACAATAAAACACTTGAAAGTAAATAAATATTATGATTGTAGTTTGGTAACAAAATGAATCAGCCGGTGCTTGTCTGATGCAAGATTCACTATAACACTCAACTTGTATCATTTCTCTTCCTTATTGGACTAAGTTTATTTAAATGTTTCAATTCCGTTATAGGTTACATTCCAAACGAAGCCGGACAGACCGACCAGGCCTTCCAAACCTGTCGTTAAAGGGAGGATACATGCGCATTCCTTCAAGTTGAAATGGGAACCGCCTAGCGATACGGGCGGCGCTGAAATCACCAAGTACATTCTGGAGGTAAACTCTGGTAGCGGTTACGAGATGGTGTACGCCGGCATGGAAACGGAAGCGGTGTGCGACAAACTGACCCCGGGTACCACGTACCAACTTAGGGTGAGCTGCCTGAGCGCCGGCGGTATCAGCAACTATTCCGATCCGTGCACGGTAACGACGGACGCCATCGCCCCCGGCCAATGCACCGGCCTAAAATTGCACTTGAAACCGAGGGCGACTAGTCTTTGCTTGAGGTGGACGGAACCGGATTACAACGGCGGCGCACCCGTGCAGGAATACGAACTGGTCTCTATCAACGCGAACTCCAGCAGGAATCCGATGTACAAGACTAAGGAATGCGAATACGTCGTGACGGATCTGAGCCCCGGCACGGAGTACATTTTCTCGGTGCGAGCGGTCAATAGGGTAGGACCGGGACCCTGGTCAGAACACGTGACGATCAGTAGCGGAGCGGCACCGCCCGATTTTCCACTGAATGTCGCGCCGATTAGTAAAACCCCATACAATATATTCGTATCGTGGTCGGAGCCGAAAGATAACGGAGCCGCGATTAAAGAATATCGATTGGAATATGGCTCCGGCGATTCCGAGAATCAATTTCAACTCGTCTTCCTGGGTGCCGGTCAGAGTTGCGATGTGAAAAGTAAGTATACCTCGCCATAATGCCTTCTACCATATGATATCTACTTGTGAAATTCGTCTCTTACGTGCACTTTCAATCAGGAATGTTTGTGGTTTATTGCCATGTTAGTAACAGATGGCAAAAGTTATTCTAGGTATAGTCAGAACCAAAGAAATCTGGGTGCGACTGATCTTCAATATCTGTGCGAACTAATCAATGAATGAAGTCGGGAAATCATGTCCTAGATAGAATCAATTGGTGTTCGATAAAGTAGATGTAACCATGCACGTATTTTTTGCGATCATGTAATAGATACGATATATATTTCGGGAATGGAGAATTGGAACTCAAATTAATGATAGTACATGGCTTTATTGTTTTTCAAAATACTCCCCATGAAGATCAGTACACTTCTGCATGCGCTTGAACCAGTTTTCGAAGTACTTTTTCACTCCGATTGAGGTACCTCCAAAATATGCATTTTGAAAGCATCAACCGCTTCTTCAGCCGTCGAAAAACGTTGACCACGTAATTTTTGATTCATGATTCAACTTTTCAGTTGGCAAAAACTCTTGTTTGAGCTGATGTGTGAGAGCTCGCATTGTCCTGATGGAGAATGATCCGTCTTCGGCGGTTGGTTTTCCTTATTTTCCCGAATACTTCTAGCAAACAAATGGTTGTGTGCCATTTAGAATTGTTGTGTACCATCCGACGTTGCACCAATGATACAGTTGCCACATGTGCGGTTTTTTCGAAGAAACAGGCGACCATTTGCTTCAAAGTGCTTCGTGCGCGAACAACTTTTGTTGGACTTGGCTCATTTAGAAAAACCCATACAGTCGACTTAGTTGTTTACTTTCGGGCTCATAGGCATAGATCCATGATCCTGTTACGATGTTCTACACATGTTTTGAAGTAGCGTGATCGTATTTTTGGAGCATTTCGTTCGACCAATCCACACTAGCCTTTTTTTGACCGATTGGCAAATTATGTGGAATCTAACGCGAACAATTTTTAACAGCCAAATGTTGATACAATATTCATGAAATTCGTCGGTGAGTGAAGCACGGTGAAGATTGAATTCGGCGCACCACCGGTATACACTAGTTTTTGATGGTGTTTCATCGCCAAATACCAAATTAAGTTCATTGATGCACTGTTGTTGAGATAATTACTAGAATGAATGGTTTAAAGTTATAACAGAACTAATTCAATACGTTAATTTCAGATACAAAGTTCACACGTATGGTATATGACTTACTTGTAAAAAAAATTAAAATTGTGTTAAGATGGTAAAGTTGAATTCCGTTACGGTCGTGAGTCTAAGTCTGATCACAAATGTGGGAAAATTTCGCGGCTATGCGATATACGGAGTTGAACGGGGAAAAACACTTATCTTTTGGTGTCGATGTGTCTCCGGTCTCGGTTTTCGTCACGCTTCGGAGTACTGCTACTACGGACGGTGTGATATACAACGGGGAAACGACCTTGGGTTCCAGAACCTCTTAAAAGAACAGCAATATACTAAAACCCGGATATATTTCCAGAGTTTGATAACGCGATCCTCCACGGGCTCGAACTTATACTTCACATGCCCTACGGCAAATACTTCGCACACACATTCAAGGCCTAAACCACGACACACTAGCGGACACTTGTCTTACAACGATCTTACTTGACGGTAGTCGATCAGTCTCTCCTTAATTGCGGGAAAAGCAACAGTTCCTACGCAGAACATCCCTTAGCCAATCAATTCTCGAACTTGCGCGTCGCGCATTACCATTCGCTGGAATGCGACCGCGTGACTCGGGTGGCCAATTACGTCGGATGACGTCGAAATTTAATCATAGAGATTCGTAGAAGAGGGACAGGTCGCACGCGTGAAAGTGCAATAGCCTCGAGTGCACATGAACTAAGAAGACCGCGCTCTCGCACTAATACGCGTAGATGAGAATTGCGGTAAATATTACGATAACTAGTTCAGCAGCGTTTAAAACGTTACAATATGTCTTCGGAAAACTATAAACTTTTTCATACATTTCATAGATTGTGTAGTATGCCAATTATGTTGGTATTACGGGTTTTATTTTTTCCACAATTGGTGGCATCCTGTAGGGTACTACGGACAGAACAAATCGTATTAAAATTGTGTTAAAATGATAAATGGGAGCACAATAATATCTTGCTATTACAAATAAAATCTGGCATGCGTTTTAATTATTGCCTATGCAAAGTGCAGCGGATATACGCTACTCCATCTATCCGTATTAGGCGCTGGTATTGTTGATATTAATCAACAGCTTGTACCTACGTAACACCCAAATGTATTGGAACCCGACATTTATCTTTATGTTAGTTGTTCATACACTACTAGTATAGCAACAAACTCCAAATATTCCTTATTGAAGCTGTAGGTCCGTCTTTCACCATACTAATGAATGTTTCTATTATTCCATTTCAGATTTAACACCGTCCACCACCTATTACTTTAGGGTTCAAGCATGTAATAGTGCTGGTTATGGTGCATTTTGCCCCATAGTTTCTGCGACAACGCCACCGGCACCACCGTCGATAGTGCAAATCAAGAAGGCCGATAGCACCCCAACTACCATCACCGTTAGCTGGCAGGAGCCTGAGTCGAACGGTTCGCCGATCACCTATTACAACATCGAGGTCGGTGATCAACTCTACAGGACGGAAGAAGCGGATACCGAGTACACAATAGAATCTCTGTCTCCGGACACCCACTACAAAATCAAAGTTCAAGCTGTGAGCGATGTAGGTACCGGCCCATTTTCTAGCCCTCTGAAAGTTAGTACTGCAAGACTGCCGCCGGCGCCACCTCACCTAGAATGTATTGGCGTCGGTCATAATAATCTGAAACTAAAATGGGGCGACGGTAAAAATCAAGACTACACAACATACTGCCTAGAGATGGAAAACAATAGAACCCACGAATTCCAGTGTATATTTAAAGGGATAGCTTTAACGTTTAAAGTGAACAAATTACAAGAATTGACAGATTACAAATTCAGGATAAACGCGACCAACGATGCCGGAGAAGGTGATTTCTCTGAGATTTATACATTTACCACGTCTGTTGCCCCACCGGTCGCTTTGAAAGCGCCTAAGGTCGTTGAAGTCGACCAAAGAACATGTCATTTGGAATGGGCGCCGTCCCGTAACTCTACTAGCGACCCTATTGTATACCTGGCTCAATTAACTAGATTGCGTGACCAAGATTTCAAGCAGGTAGGTGACATTACTATTTACAACATTAAAATCATTAGATTTTTTTTAACAATCCATACTCATATATATTTTTCAGGTCTACAAAGGCACGGAAATATCATGCTCTCTGGACAATTTAGAACCGGGCGCAGAATACTGCGCCAAAGTTTGTCCGATTAGAATTACATCAACCGGTGAACTCATGGGACCCTTCTCTCCAATTACAACGTTCTCCACGGTGGCTCAAGAACCGAAAACAGTATTGAAGAACTCGCCCACTTCGACGGGCACCCCGGTCCATTCGCATAAACACAAAGTGAACACGGCATGGACGTTCCTGGCCCGTCTCAGGTCGATAACGGACCAAGAGAAGGTTTTCCTAATCGCACTGTGCGTCGTATTCCTGGGCATAGTCATATCAATGGTGATCGCCAGCGTCTATATGAAGTGATGTAATTGGGTGCAATTAACCGCGGATGCTTATGCTCACTCCCTATCTCTCACTCTCTCTATTCTAGGCTAGAAATTTTTAAGAAATCGAAAAATAAGAAAATAAAAAAGGAAAGATGATAACTTGGTGACCGGGCGCCAAAGAAACCCGGCTTCAATCTTAAGTATTATTAAACAGGGCTTATATTTTATCAAGTAATTATATATATGAATATATATTAGAGGACCAAAGCGCTTGTTTTGGTATTTTTATACGTGTTTTCCGTACTCTGTTTCGGTGCTAAGTGATGTGATGCTGGGATCCGTAGCCGATCCCCGGCGTGCTATGTGTTTTGTTATTCCAGTCAAATGTATATTAATATATATATCATATATGCGGTTGAAGGTATAATTAAATTATTATGTTATATAATAAATAAATGAATTTACTATAAATATATAAGTGGCTGGAATTGTATTGTACCTATAGATTATTATAAATAACTGTACTATGAAAAATAATAAAATTGTGTATAGAGATGATTTAAACGAAGAAAGAAAAAGAGGAGCGACAAAAATCAGATCATTTATATACTATATGATGTTAATCTATACTACAGTCTAATCAGTTAATTTGAGTTGGCTATAATGGGATTTGTGTGTGCTGCTCGCACAATTGGAAAGAGATATATTAATATATAGATATATATACATATATAAATAAATCAATTATATTTTATGTACTAGTACTCTGTGTTTTATTTGTTCCTCCTACACTTATACAATAAATAACCAATGATTTTAATGAAACCAAATAAAACAAAAAATCGCTTTTTAACGATAGAATTAATGATATAATAAATCATCATCAAATGCATTATAAACCCCTAAAATTTGACTTACGAAATATAAATATAAGCAACTTGAATCCACTGCCTCATATCTGAGCAAATTGTTGTGAAAACGGAAGATTGAGGAAATTCTATAAGTTGAGTTTTCGTTGAAAACAGTTTATATAAAGATTTTCGCAATCAATTTAAAATATTTAGTACAGTAACAATACATACAGGTATAGAAAATGTTCATTTTGGATGTCGATTTCAATGTATTCTTGCTAGAACGTTGCCAAATCGTACGGATCGCCCGTTGATACCGATAGTTGTTGGGAATACCGCAGTAGGTAGTGCGATCTCTCCTAATACACATAAATGTACGCGTGCCAGATTTCAGCGATGAGCGCTGCCCGCTCGCTTGGCAGAATCCCCACCACATACATACATATATATGTATATACATAGGTAAGGTACCTAAATTTTATATTACATACAATTTTTTACATGTACCCTTATGTGTTAATTTTAGTTTTATGAAGAAGACAATATATACCCTGGTCGCAATGCATTAATTATAGTATTGAGGTTTTATACTACGCATAAGGTGACCTCGCTATATGCACCGATACCAATTCTCAAATGAAGCCATATTAGGCGTTAGGTGGTGGGAGAACACACATGCACAGAATATCTAACAATTGTTAGATATTCTGTGACACATGCATGACGCATGAGATTCGCATTCTGCTGCAACCATTGTTTGGGAGCGCATCGCTTGATTCTCGGCGCGTACAGACTAGTAGCACAGATCTTCCAATATGTTTGTTTATAGTACCAATGAGAAAATACAAATTATAAAATGGTATTACGCCAGCAGTAGTTTAAAAGAAATCATTGGGCGATTTGCTTTTGCGTTCGAAAATCGTCCTATTCCCACTGAACTAACTATTAAATATTATTTGTATCTTTGAAATGTGTGGATGCCTGACGAATTGTAGAAAATGTTTTTTTTAGAATGGGTTTTTCTTTTTCTCTTATTGTTTCTTTTTTATTTGTACGCGGGAGATTTACCCACGAAGACCATGCAGCATGCAGCTTGTTTCATTTGGAGACGACCCCCAGGTCCCCCAGGTCTCACGCGAGGGCTTACTCGCGGGCCACCCAAGTTGTAACATGAAATTATAGCGAATTCAATTTCATTTCTGCATTTTTATAATGTCACCAGCTTTATAATGTAAACAATTTTATCTCAACATTAAAACGGACATATTTCTAAAGTAAACAATTTTTATCTTTCTTAGAATTTCACGCGAGCACGTGGTGTTTACGTACCGCATCCTAACATAAACAATCGTCGCTATAATATAAAAAAATTTCCACAGTTGTTGGAATTAAGGTGTCTAACCAAGTTGTAACATGAAATTATAGCGAGGTCAGTTTCATTTCTGTATTTGTATAATGCCACCTACATTTATAATGTAAACAAACGTCACTCGAAACTCGTCAAAATAGGCATTCGATTCGGGTATCACCTCATTTCCTTTCCCACCAAGCAATTTTTTCGAGTTTGGGAACTAGAAAAAATCACTCGTAGCTAGATCTGCTGAATATGGTGGCAGCAATTCGTATCCTACTTCGACAAATTCAGCAGTCGCAATAGCTGATGAATGGGAGAGATCGTTATCCCGATAATGAATAAATGCGGTGGTTTTTTCAGCATAGCATTGGCCATGCCTTCCCTTCTGTAAATAGTCAATGAAGATTATGCGTTTGGAATCCCAAAAGATCATGGCTATAATCTTATTGGACCAAAGAGCGGTTTTCTTTGAAGCGCGTTCAACGGAAGGTAACATCATGCCGTACACTAAGCGCGAATCTCATCATAAACCATGATTCGTCAGGCAACATTTTGCTCAAACCGCTGACAACACTTTAATGCTAGTAGAAAGAACGAACAATTTTTGGGATTTTTTTTACATTTATTTAAAATAATTGATATACAACAACACATAAAGAAAGGTAATCGAAAACATCTTATTTTGTACTTATTGCACGATACGTATCAAAAGGTCACACTCTACTTCTTGCTATTGCATATACAAATTTCCCCGATTTTCGGAATGCAACAAATTTGTTTCACAACTTTATTAAACAAATAATGAATAACAACAACAATTCTTAGTGCAAAATCTAATATTGTGTATAAGAAGTATTACAAAAAAATACATTTACTTACATATCGTCTTGGACTAGATATTATAGTAAAATGGCAGTATATTTGTTTGGTGTCCTTTTCGTTAGTACACGTATTCAAATTACGTTACAAACATGAACATTTACGCCAAAGTATTTGCTGAAGTCTTTTATGATAACCTCTTTTCCCAAACCAAGCGTTTCTATGCAACCTTCAAAATTGTAGGGAAATATTCCGCTTATTGGTTTGATATAGTTATTTTGAGGCACGCCGCCTAAATAGAACTCTCCACCTGTCACAAAGGTGCTCCCGTTAATCTCTTCATCGATTTGCACGTCCAACAAATTATTATCTAGTTTCAGTGTGAATGGTGCAAATGTTATTTCCAGAACGTGCCATAACCCATCTGAAACTTTAGGGACATCCAGCATTTCCAAAATCTCGTCGTAAGTACCAAGCGAGTAAACAAGTTTTACGTGACCTTTATCCAAACCTAAACCCAGATAATTTTGCCCCTGAAATAATAAAGGTATTTCATCAGCAACAAGAAACATGTCAAGACATGTGACATACCTTCTGACTCCACAATAGCAATCCGTCTCGACTAGCTGTTGTAAAATTCAAGAATATAGTTTTATATCCATACCCCATCAAATCTCTTTTCTTATCACTCAATCTGCTGATGACCATATAGCTGCTGCCATCGAATTTCGGGGTCTTGACCACAACAGCTGCCTCGCAAAATGCTCCACTCCACCCGACGTTGCACCTACATTTTTGGCCTACGCATTTTCCATCGTTGAGACAGGGTTTTTCGATACAAGAAGGAACAACTTGGCATTTTTGACCGTAATAAGGATCCTGACAAGTGCAGTGGGGTTTTAGGTAGGTATCCAACCAGCAAGAACCTCCGTTTTCACAGTAATCACCTCCACAAGGTGTACCGTCACAATCCCCTATGTTTCTTGAACGTTTAATTTTATCAGTCGTTAATGGAATTCGTACGGAATTTACGTAAAGTTGTCGTAGGCAACCAGTAAAGTGTACTGGATAAGAAGAAATAGCTTCATTCGGTAGAAGTGACATGTCTGGCAGACCACCTAAGGAATAATAATATACCCAAAATAGTGTTTTAATACCTAAATTCTCTAAATCCCACCTATATAGATAATTTCTCCGGATAGATTTAAAATATCGCCGTTGTTTAAGACAGCAGTGCTGACGATACCATCAACAAACATATAAACTTTTCTTCCATACATTCCGATACTTATTTTATGCCATGCTCCAACAACTAATAGTTTATTACTTCTTAATGTTAAGACGTCACTGAGGAAAACTTTATGCCTACCTAAAACGGAATAGCAAATGAACCCTAATATTTCTCTCACATTGTAGTAACTTACTTGGCAGTATTCGCAACTCCAATAATCCACTTTGGATATAAATAGAAATAAAATCTCGCTTTCCTATGAAAATAACCAGGCCTCTATCATTCAACGGCCTCAATTCAAAATCTATATTGAATTTTATAATATCAAACTCTATCGGATCCAAGGATAAGAAGGATCTAGTACCACTAAAGCTAACATCGGTGATTGTGATTTCTGCAGTATTGAAAAAATTACAATGAGCCGCAAGTGGATTAAATCCTTACCTTTATTGCAAAATTCTCCTACTTTTCCAGTCCCACAATCGCACTCGTAGCCAGCAATTAAGGGGACGCAAATGGAATCGGAAGAGCACTTACTGCGGTTCCTATTACATGGATTAAATCTTTCCGAACACATTGGTCCAAACCAGCCGTCTTGGCAAAGGCAACTGGGAAATTTGATATTAGGAATTATCTCTTTCGTTTGATCCTCGATAAAATTAACTTACGTAAATGTTCCTCCGTGATACAGGCAAGCTCCACCGTTTTGGCATATTTTTTCGTAACATTCTGTAGTACCACACTGTCCCAAGGCCCTGCCTATTGCGTACTTGGATCTTTCCAGAGGAATAGCTATAGACCCTGATTTGAGTTCCACTTCAAAAATACAACCAGCGAAGCCAGTATGCAACGGTAGATCGTGTGGAAGCATTGTAAAGTTTCTGGAATCGTGACCACCTAAACGGAGATGTATAGGTTGTGGAAGAAATCAATATTACAAAAATTTTTAAAAAAATACCTAAATACATAATAGGTACCACATCTAATTGAACTAGATTTCCTGGCGATCTGCCAGTAATATTTCCCAAATTATCTACGCTCAACCAAGCTCTTCTTCCATTTCTACCTATTTGTACTGTGTAATATTTCTCGTCCTGAATTATAGGTTTCGTTGTAAAAATTCTTCTAGGGCCTATTTCAAAAATTATTTATACAAATAAACATAAAGGAGGTGCATAATGTTTACCATACCGGAGCCTAAGTTCCAAGTAAGCATAATGTACCCCTTAACAAAACTGACAGCCATGTGGTCCGAATGGAAACCATGTTGCCCCTTTTGGCCTATAAACATTAGGAGAGCGATTTGATCCAAGGTAGAAGGAGAAAATTTAAATTTGACTTCTAGCTTATTGCTCACAGAGCCAGGAATTGGGTAAGCGACGAATGATGAAAATCCATAAATGGAGGATGAAAAATATGGCTTGCTTATTTCCAAATCTAAAATTGAAATTAATTTCTGTAGATATTCCAGCAGCAACAGGGTTTTTGGGTGTAAAATAATAGCCGATGATACCTAATTGAGAAACATACCACTTTCACAAAAGTGGCCGTGTTTTCCAAAAGGACACAGGCAAATGTACCCGCTACCGGTAAATGGTAGACAGGTTCCGCCGAATTGACATGGATTATTGTCACAGACAGATTGCTCACACATCTTTCCAACAAACCTACAATGATCTTATGACATAAGCGTTTGGTATCGAATACCTAAGGTTATAATACCCATTTTTACAATTGCAGAACCATTCTTCCCCTTTCGCAGAGCATGTGGCACCATTAGAACAAGGATTTGAAAGGCATGCCAGAGATGAACATTCAGTGATATCCATACCGTCGTCTGCGTCTTTGAATATAAGAACTTCCTTGGCAGAAATCTAAAATTCAATTGATTGATCTAATTGTATATTCACAACAAAATATTTACCTTCAAATCCTTCATACACCCTACAAACCCTTCAAATGGTAAGCCTTCTCTTTGATGCTCCTGAGGTATTGCGCCAAGATGTAAGAGAAAATTTTGTTTGGAAAAAGGGTCAACTAAAGCAATTTGGTCACCGCTCATCGTTAATGTATCGTTTATATTAATTGATGCATCGCAATGTTTAAGATCTTTTCCAAACTTTAATCTAGAAGTAAGGATTATAGATACTATTTAAGTTATCGTTATTTGTTTGCGTACTCTGCTTTGATGAGCATTTCGTATCCATTATTAACAGGAACTTCTACTTCGCTGAGGAGCATAGTTTGGAAACCGCACGAAAATTTGAATTTCAAGTGTCCGTGTTCAATATAGAGTGCCATGTAGGAATTTTCTGAATTTGTGTAGAAGAGTAAGCCACTTGAAGCTAAGGTTTTCGCTTTAAACTCGACAGATGTGTGGGTCATGTTGAGCAGACTATGAGATAGGAAAGATCTACCCGTAAAAGCTGCGTTTCTGATTCCTAGATGCTTCTCACATAAAAATCCATCCGCATCGAATGGACAAACGCACTGGCAAAATAATTATGATTTAATAAACCATGCTCCTTAATTAATGATATTATATCGTCATACCCTGTATCCTTCGGATGTGAACGTACACGTTCCGCCATTTTGGCAACGATTTTCAGTCTTCGTGCAATCTGGAAATTTCTCGGTTGTAATTCCATCGATACCTATAGTTGTAAATTCACTAGTGCTCATAATTTCTGTCGTAAACGTTGGTTCTTCCGTAAAGAACGTCGATATTGGCACTGAAGGACTCACAGTGTATGAAGTGCTCTCATATTGTACTGTAGCGTTGCTTATTGTTGAGGTCGATGTCGAAGTAATACTAACTAGTTCGGTAGAAGTTATTTCAAATTCTGGAGCTATAGCGGTAGGTGATGTGTCAAACTCCGGCGTTGCTAAAGTGAAACTGGTCGCTTCCATCGTGTCGGTGATATTAGGAAAAGTTGAGGTAACATATTCAGTAGAGCCGAAAGACGTTGTCTCTACGGAGAAAATACCACCCCATCCAGTTGTTTGAGTAGATGAAGACTGAGTGTAGACAGTCTCGGTTGTGTTATAAATGGTAGTATCCGCGACTGTTGATAGTCTCTCAGTTGTATTGTCCGATAAAAATTCCGTTGTAAAAAGATTTGGCACTTCGGTTGTGGTAATTTCCGGTGTTTGCACAGAGAACAACTCGGTGGTCTCCTCTATAGTCGTTGCCGGAAAAGTTGGTCTAACATAAGTACAATCTAAATTCCCTTCGTCCAAGATAAGGCACTCGCAGAGTACACCGGTTAAGTTTGGCGGACAGGAACATGTGAAATTATCTACACCATCTATACATGTCCCTCCATTCATACATCTGAAAAAAAAAGTTTGTCTCTTAGGTATTATATGGACGGTACAACAACCAGAAAAAATTGAAAAAGTGTAGGACTTTTACATACTGGTCAAAACTTAATAAAAATAGACATTTACACAATATATAGAAAACATTTACACTCTGAAAGTATCAAATTTATCAATAACCCAGAGTATTTTTCAGAAATATCCCCTTTTTTATACTAGAAATTATTGACCGTGAAAATGCCATTATCGGCGCATGGTTTATTGCTGGAATCACCATACTAGCAAAAGCAATGAAAGGGGCACAAGCATTA
>JARFOC010000771.1:271433-293221 GCA_031763485.1 Osmoderma eremita | reverse complement strand
AGTATGGTGATTCCAGCAATAAACCATGCGCCGATAATGGCATTTTTACGATTAATTGTTTTTGGCATTTTTGATGTATCATATAAATTGTGCATACGGGACAACACAGTCTTGCAGTATCTCCTCAATGTACCGTACAGCCATCATAAAATACGACATACCCAAAGTTTTACATCCTCCAATTCTTGACATAGGAAACCAATCACAAGAAGGTTATTACAATTATTGTCCTTTAATTTAATCAGGAACAAGTGATGCGTAATAGTTGTTAAACCCCCTTTATTTACAACGCCAGTAGGCAAATTTGTGGTTAAAAAAAACAGTGTCCGTTTTCGTGTCGGTGAGTGTATAACCCATATGAATCGCTAACAGACGGTATATCATTCGGTAAGCACAAAATAACTGCACAATTGAGAATTTGTGAAATAATCTAATCTCGCAAAATACATAAGATCAGCTATTTAACAGGCTCTAAAAATATAGTGAGTTGCTACAAAGCATAATACGCTACGCTTGAAAATATTAATTGTCCTGCTATAACTGCTCCATTACTCACCACTATAATACATACTATTCTCATGTAGCGGTTCTACTTCACTTAAGATTTACTATTTTCAATTAAAACTTAACAAGTATGTACAGGTACATAAAATCTCGTAACCGTAACATAACAAACAGCGATACATCTTAAGCGTGTCTTTCGCAAAAAAATAATTTCCGATTACGGCAATAAACTATTTCACGGTTACGCGTTATTACCTTGGTCCCAATTGGCATTCGTCGTATTGGTACTGACACCATTCACCGTGAAAATCCGGTACACAGTAACATACCGGATGACCGCTCTCCATCAGACACAGAGCGCCGTTCTTACACGGACTATCTTCGCAGACCTTCATCACTTCCTCACAATTTCTGCCCGTATATCCTGTCGAAAAGACCAAGTATAGAAAAATAACAATTGCAGCGTGCATATTGATGACGAAGAGTCGACTATTTTCATACTGAATCGTTTTACTATTTACTACGAAAAATGTGATGACATAATTTCCATACGAGATATTTGGAGGACATCCGAATTTCAACAATGATCAATCATAGTTAAATTGTGATCGGGTAATTCAGGTAATCGCCATAGGCGTGTGGTCTATGTACTACTGTGCATAATTTAGAAACCACTTTAATATTGGACAAATATTTTATTCCTTAATAGATTTTCTTGCAGGTAAAACCTCCTAAGTTGTAATTTAGCATATGTAGCATATTTTAAAAATAAAACTGAGTAATTTTAAGGAGTAGTATGCTTACTAAACGATAATTATTCTTTTGCAGTAGATGCACGTGTGTGAGAGATTTGTGGCACCAAAGAATGCTTTTGTTGGACATTATTATTAGTCTGTCATCGTATTTCGTATTGTAGAGGTGTAATATAGTTAGCACAGAACTTAGAACAGATATTTTTAAAAGATGACCTACTACCATGTCCTGCCACTTTATATCCCGATCCAGATGATCCTGACACACCAAACGATTTCTTATGGTATCATCAAGATGGAGCTCCGGCCCATTACGCTCGCCCTGTGCGTGAGTAGCTCAATACGGTTTCCCCTGAACGATGGATTGGTCGACGGGGTCCAATTGAGTGGTCGGCCAGATCTCCAGATTTGACCCCATTTGATTATTTTCTGTGTAAGGTCTACGTTAACCGACCAAACAACATCGAAGATTTAAGGAATAGGATAAGAGACGAAATGAGATTGATAGAACTTAACGTGGTTAATAACGTTTTGCAGGAATTGCAATGTCGTCTCGACAGTTCAATATTTTAGGAAAATTCATCTTTATTAATTAAGGTAATTAATTAAGGTAAGGGCTTGCATTTAGGTATTAATCGTTTAAGAATTTGTTTGTATTTTAGTACCATGACGAACGCATGCAAGATCATTATAAAGCTGTTTTCTTAAGAGCAAGGGTTCAGTCTATGCATTACTGCCGTAGAAGAAAATCACTGTTCAGAAAATATTTTAAAAAACGGGTAGCGTAGAAAACAACAAAAAGATGCTGGAAGACTTATGACCTTCTTAGGAAGGTCATGCAAAGACAAGATAATTATACACGCCTTTTTTTGCTAAGGAACCGTAAAAAATCTGCAACCAATTAGCTGAAGATCTGCGTCAGTCCACAGGCATTACGATACATCCGTTCACAGTACGTAGATGTTTAATGAAAGAGAGTGTTAGAGCAGGCGTTGCTCGGAAGAAAAACCGAAAGGGTAGAAGCAACAGGGACTAGAGCACGCTTGAAATCGAAAAGATTGGACATTAATCTTCTAATGATCTCGCGTACTGTGGAGGGAGGAGCCTAAATATTAAATTTCTAGTACCCGACGATAACAATTTGTAAGAAGGAGAGCCTAAAAAAATTTAACCAAGACACCTACAACATACTATAAAACATGGTGTAACATCGACTAGTGTTGGTCCTTCGTTAAAATCGAATCGCCTGCTGGAAAACGCCTCATTGAAAATTTTATTTTTCAGCACGACAACAACTGAACCAAATTGTACCGATCATAAAAAAAAACTATCTCAATGATTTGGTGAAACAAGCTGTTACGCAAACCATGACTGATTATACAGTGAGCACGTAAAGGTTGGAATATATTCATTTAAAATTCAGGTTTTTTTTCTCGAAGAAACACTCGGACCCGTCGATTTTTGATTTTAGTTGCTGTTTTTCTCATGATTATTTCATGTATACAGGATGACCCAAAAACGTGTTATGACAGCTCAATTATTTTTTTTTACATAGAAACACCTTTTTTATTTAATTTTTAAATTCTACGTCAAATTCTGATAAGCCTGAATACCTGAATTCAACTGTTTTCAAAATAAAAAATGTAAAGCCTTAAAAATTCAATCAAAATTAAACACTTAAATTATGCAAATAAAACCTTGAATTGAGTTATACTATTGACAGTGACAGTTGACTCATATCTTAAGTGACAATGGCGAAATGAGATTGATAGAACCTAGCCGTAGTTAATAACATTTTGCAGGAATTTCAATATCGTCTCGGATACTGCCAGGAAGTTGGTGAAGGTCATTTCCAACATTTGATAAAAAAAATTTTAATTTCTATTGCATTTTCCTATTTTTTCTAAATAAATAATAATATTGATGTTTCAAGTTACACTGTATTTTTCTCGGAAACAGTTGAATTCAGGTATAGGACATGATACATAAAATATGTTCAGAATTTGACGTAGAATTTAAAAATGAAATAAAAAAAGGTGCTTCCATTAAAAAAAAATAAGTGAGCTGTCATAACATGTTTTTGGGTCACCCTGTTTACATGAAATAATCATCAGAAAAACGGCCACTAAAATCAAAAATCGATGGGTCCGAGCGTTTTTTTCCAGAAAAATAAAACACCTGAATTTTAAATGAATTTATTCCAACCTTTACGTGCTCACTGTATAAAGTCATTAAGGTTAAATAGTTTTTTTCAAGAAAAGTATGATTCAACTGCTGTAATAGCAGGAAGGGACAGAAAAACATTCTTTTCTTAAGACAAACTATCTGTGAAAGAATCTTCAAAGATTACCGAAAACAATGACAGAAAAACATATCTGTGCGAATATTATGCACATAAGAAACTTATCATTTCTGGACACAAAAATAGTTTAATAAATTTCTAATACGTATTTATCTTAATTTCTTGACATTTCTTACATTTTTTCTTTAAACAAATCTAAAACTATTACTACCGGTGAAATTATCGCTCTAATCTGCTCGATTAAAAGAAAATTGAGTACATAATATCATTTTTGGCAGTCATAAATAGGAATAATAACATCTGTTCAATTTATGTTTAAGTTCTTCAATTCATCTTATCAATCTCGTTGAATTTCATAGAATGAACATAACGCAAGCAATCGAAATCCAATCAATATACTGAGACTTAGTTAAAATGTAGAGATAATTTTGGAATAATTCTGTCTTAAGCAGCACAGATACCGCAAGAATCAAAACATCATTTGCAATTATCACTGTGAAAGTATTTTTAACATAACAATTTTCTTTCTTTCCGATTTCTAGTAACTATAAGCCATAGATCCGTTTTTTATTAACACAACGAAATATTAAACTAACATATTTACTATAATAACAATTTCTAGTTAAACGAAAGTTTAAAAAAATGTTGTGATTTGTGTACCTACCAAATATGCAAGCACACGAATATTCCGCGTGATGGTCTATGCAAATGGCACCATTTTGGCAAGGATCCGATACGCATTCGTTAATTTCAACGTCACAAAGAAAACCTTCCCAACCTATAACATTTTCAAAGCATCAATTCGTCCCCTTTAATGCAAACTCATCTTTTTCAAAAATATCAAAGATAATTTATGCAAACAAAAATTTTATTTTGGAAACTAGTAGTATCTACCTGCAGGACATTCGCAAGTAAAGCTATCGCCGCGTCCTTCGACACACATTCCCCCATTAGCACATCTAGTTTCGTTGTCGGCATCACAAACCGCTACGTCTATCTCGCAATGTGTACCGGAATATCCCGGTAAACAGGTGCAATTGTAGCCATTTGTTACGTCAAGGCAGGTGCCATTATTAAGGCAGGGGTTGCTGTCACATTCGTCAAAATTCTCTTCGCAGAACTCGCCTACATAAGAGAAAATTATATCAAACTTCTACTAACTGACTATACTATATGCTTACCGACGAACCCGGCAGGACAGGAACAATTGAAATTTGCTATTCCGTCATAACAAATTCCGCCATTTTGACATGGCGATGACCAACATTCGTCCCAGTTCGTCTGGCATTGCACTCCGGTATAACCGTCTATGCAATAGCACGAGTAACTGGTGTTAAGGCCGTCAAGACAAACCCCGTGAATACATGGATTACTGAGACATGCGAAACCTGCAGAGACGGTCCTTCCAATTTGATATACTGCGATCAGCAGAATGTACATCCGCAATATGCTACCGATAGACTTCATTCCGCATTATTATAGACTTTCGTTTCTGAAAAATATTCGTTTAATTCTTGGACAGTTATTATAATACAGAAATAGTAATAGCGTTTCAAATCAATCTGGACACAGCAAAAAGCGTTGTTATTCCAGCAGAAAGATGTTTCGAAACTGTTTCTTACAAATGATTACACTTCACACTTAATCAAAAATGATAAAAAATTAGCCCCAGTAGTTGGGCGACAATTATTACAAATAATTGGTGTGGGTGGAATTACGATGTTTTGGGTGAGAAGAAAAAATGGGTTGTAGTAAAGCAAAGTAAAGTGTTTAAATAGTTTCGGTTTGAATTATAAAAACATGCCTCACTTCAAGTAATCATCTATAATGTACTCTGTAAACAAAGGTTGAGGAATCTGGTAACTAAATAAAGTTAAAAAAAAGTACATTTCTTCCAAAAAAACAGTTATGAATTTAAACATTGAAATAGATAATGTATAAACGGTGTGAACGGTTTGAATAATGTATGTGCGCTAAGTTAATCGCGGATGCGACAGTACGAGTTGGGTCACCTCTGATGTTGATGTAGAGAAAAAGTTACAATAAAAGAATTTAGAATGATACGGGATTTAGAATACTTAGCTGTTTGACCATGAGTGAGTACGTGAGTCGTGGATAGGCGACTGAGGGGTTCCTGACTTGAAGAATGGTCTTCGAAGCGGTGAAGGTAACACCTAACACGTACCACATAGTACTTATAATAAAAAACAACACCGTCTTGTCGTGATCGTACGTAGGCGAACGGTTTGTTCTGTCTCGAAGGGACGGGGAGGTGTGTTCCGGGTCTTGTCTGGACAGACGAATACGAGATGTTGTCTTGTCGCGGGCGGACAGAGACGAATATTGAGTGTGCTGGTCGATGCGAACTCAGTTAATGTCCTGATCGGTGGACAACGCTGCCGCGCCCTGATCAGACAAAGACTGTGGTCTCTCGCATGAGCCGAAACGGACGAAGAAACAAACTGTAGAAACGAGATCCCGAAAGGAACTCCAGAAGGGAACTGCACTTGCTTTACATGTCTCCTGTATGTACCGAACAAAAAGGGTTTTTGTTTGTCTACCTGATCCAGGATGTTTGTTACTAGCGGCAGTTAAAGTGATGACGTATTCGTACTGTCGGCATTTTCGATAATAAATGTAAATCGGTTTATTGCTTATTTCATTGAAAAATTTGAATGAATGCGCGGCAGATGTTGACTAAAATCTACAGAAAAGCAATTCTCAAACTTACCCTAAATAAATAGTTACGAATCATAATAAAATAATATTTTAGAAAAAGAATTGTTTTCGGTTACACGTTACAGTTCTATTTATAGAGGCAATTATATAAGTAGGTATATCATAAAAATGTTATCATCATATTGTAAAATAATAGTAACAGTAGTGAAAATATTACAAATATTACAGACAAGAATTACTGAACAAGAATAACCCGCAATTATACAAACAGATAAAGCAACAAAAAGGAAAGAAAGCGACGATCATAATAAGTAAGAATCAATAGGAGGCTTATCTAGAGGGCACTGCAATCACGGGAGAAAAGACCATTAATGAAGGGAAGGAAGATAAAACACAGTGAGGATTTATTCATTCACGCACGAAAAATAACTATTATTACCAAAAAATGATGATTTAACAAAATGTCACAACTATAAAAGAACAACATTACTAATGTGGAGAGGAGTGACAACAAAATTGAGAAGTGCTCAAAATAGCGGCTCCAATTCCGTAAAGGCTGTATAGCCAGTTATAAATTGCTCCACTTAATTAGGCGGAAACTAGGATTGAGTGACCTCTGTTGCCTACAGAATGGATTAATGATCGTACATATGCAAAAATTAGAAATAAGAACTCTTTATTTATTAAATCAACACAAAATTTTAAGAACGCTACACTTCATCGTCTTAGGATTATAGAAAATTTAAAATGACCGTCGAAAAAACGTGTTTTTGCAAGTTTAGTAGCACAGAGAGCTGCGTCAATTCCATGTTTGTCCTCATTTAATAACGTCATGTCCTTCCCTAGCTAGAATGGTCGCTTGGCATCTGCATGGCCAGGGCCGTCTTAAGCCAAGTGGGCACCCTGGGCACTGGGATGACCTTTCGAGAGATATTAATAGGAACAAACAACATTAGCGCTGGTATAATTTATTTTTGAAAATTTACGAACAAATGCGAACATACTCAAAAAATCTAAATCGATACAAGAGGTAGTTTCCTGGACTTCTGAGTGGCAAAATCATGAATGACATATTCGAAGTCTATCTCTTCAAGCACCTCGCTTTCAACGAACATCAGCGACAAACTGTTCAATTTTCTCTGAAGGATTGTACTTCTCAATTCACTTTTGATCCTTTTCAGTTTTGAGAAGGACCGTTCACCATTACAGTTAGTGACCATCATGCATAAAAAGATTCTAATTGCTTTTTTATTTTTTTAAAGCGCTTCAATATTATTTTCTTTTAAAAGATGATATAAATAGTAATACTCATAGCCTCTTCACTCTTACTATTTCGGACATCTATCAAATATTCTCTTAGGTGCATTCCATCTCTAACTCTTTTGTGCTAATGTCACTGTAATAGAATTTTCGCAAATTCGTCACAGCCACAAACAATCGATCCTAGTCTAGTTGGTCCAGGTTTAGTTGACTAAGCAAAGAGTTTATCATATCCTAACAATAAACAGTTGGGCGAAGCGAATAATTTCGATTACTTTGGTATGTAAAGTAAACAAAACAATTTTTCACAGATTAGCTAAGACTGAATTAGGAACCAACTTGTAAACCTTGTAATCGAATCTTGTATAGGGATTGAAATATTCATCATCGATTCCGCTGCTGTCGCAAAGGTTTGGGAGCCCCATTTATCGCGGAGTCCTGCGCTCTAGCCCTCTTTACCCATGGGCTAGATGGGACTGTGCGTGGCGTGGATCGCACAAGCCGGCGGATTCCGGAATGTTTTGCCATTCTTCGCCCAGCACCTGACCCAGCTCTTGAAGAGTCTGAAGTGCATTGGCACGGTGTCTTATGCGTTGACCCAGCATATCCCACAAATGTGGAATAGGATTGAGGTCTGGGCTTATTACAGGCCATTCCATTACATCAATGTGGTTCTCCCGCAGAAATTCAATCGTGATGTGGGCGGTATGAGGGCGAACATTATCCTGCATAAGAACGAAATTGGAGCCCATATCATTCGCAAAAGACACCACATGATTCTCGAGAATTGTGTCTATGTAGGGTTTAGCATCTAAACGCCCGGGACTATCGCAATATCATTACGCCCGTGTATAGTGATCCCACCCCAACACATGACCGAGCTAGCTCCAAAGTTATCCACTTCCTGTACCGTAGCGGAGCTGTACCGTTCCCCGGTGCGTCTCCAGACACGAACACCTCCATCGCATCGAAGCAAGCGAAACCTCGACTCATTCGCGAAGAGAACAGTACTCCAGTGGCAAAGTTGCTAGTTCACGTAATCTCGCTTGTTTGTGTTCCCTATTCAGACGAGGTACTTTGACTGCGCACCTAGGTCGTAAACTGTTCTCCCTGAGCCTTCTTCTGACAGTTTCGCCACATACCTAAACCCTTTGAGCAGCTCGAAGGCTATTTATCAGGTCTCGAGCGTTCGATGTACGCCGACGGGTAGCACATTTTACTAAATAGCGATCTTCCCTAGTAGTTGTTTTTCGCTTCCGGCCTTGTCCAGCTCTTCTCTTGTGCAGGCCCGTCCCCTTTCTTTCGTGCGGTTCTAGGCACGGTGAACAGCAGACTTAGAAGTGTTCAGCCCTTCGGCGACAGATCTTAATGACCACCCTTCTTGACGGAGAGCAACGGTTCCGATTTCACTCAAATGCCTCATTACGACTTTATAATTGACTTAACGATAGAACTGGCGATTGTTTTCAGTTGCTACCGTGACAATTTTCTCAAATCTGGAAAAATGAATGCGTAATGTGCGTGTTTTAATAGAACTGTTTCTTAAAATCATGTATTGTTTTGACAAATGACGACCTATATTTTTTATTTTGGCATATTTTGTGCCATTTCTCTATTATATAGAAAATTGCGCCTGTATAAACTACTGTCCCACTAATTAAGTGTAGCAGTTTATCATTACAAATATATCATTCAGCTGAGAGTAGATGCATTTTATCAAATATCAATGTATCAAATAAAACTTGTTGTATGGCGAACAAATGAAACAGTAATGTTATAAGTTAATTTCACGTCATTTACATCCAAAAATATCTCTCCCGTTACACTTTTAAAAACAAGTTTCACTAATTTCGCCCATAAAATATATTTCAATTGTTCACTTCGATAATAATTTATGTGAGAATGACATTTTTCCTTTAACGGCAGCATACATACTTTCCACGGATTTGAACGAGAACAATGCATTATGACACTACCACGATCTTCAGGGGGAAACGAATATAAACGTCTTCACTAGGTCGGATGTCCGGCCCTCTAAACGCCACAAAACTTTTACGTGTCATTCGCCTAAAATTTCTGCCGATTGTCAAGTGTTGTGTTTAAATAACCTCGGAAATAACATCGTTAAAATATAAGGTAAGTATTTTTTTTGTAATTTACTTACATTAATCACAAAATCAGACTTTGACAATAACAACGTATTTTTTCGTACATCTATTAAGTTATCGAATCGAAACCACTTGTAATTATTATATCTCTTGCAAGGACGGCGAAATAAAATCTATTTTCTTCTTTACGTGAATATATGTACTTATTTAATTCCTAAACAACTAAGAATATTTAGCACATTGATTTGTCCTTTCATTCCACTTATCTAGAATTATAGTTTATTTAGAATTTCCAAAACTACAATTTTTCTTCAACGTAATTCCGTTCTATTTCTTCAAGGGAAATATTTGTCTGCTGAAAATTTGAAAGTGGTGCTCATTTCGATAAATAGGATCTTTCAACAGGTACACGCGAACTGTCAAAATACCCAGTACCGTGAACTAAGATGGCAAAATGAATTCGTGAGAATAAGGACTGAAAATACACTCTATTTTGCACTAGTTTAACATAAAATCTCCCACTGGCAGCAGCTCTTGTAAAGCCTCAAAATTGTGCCGAATTAGTAAATCCTCGTCATTTGTACTACGTCCTAGGTAAATCTGGTCGATTTTGTATGATAGGAACTTGGTTTTTGGATTCCCTCTACGGCAATTTGCTAATAGTGATAGTAAGGGTACCAAATAATAGACGCGTACTCCAGCTTTATACGAACAAAAGTAAAAATACAAAATCTTCATGTCGTTAAGATCGGAGAATGAATTGCAAGCACGTGCTAAAAATCCCAAACGCTTAGAAGAACTGTTAGCAACTTCTGTTATATGACTTCTAAAATAGAATTATGAGTCAAAAAATACTAGCAGATCTCTTAGAATACTTGACTGCCTAGGAATTGCTATCTGATTAACAGAATAGGGAAATGATACGACAGTATCACATTTTGCATACGACATAACACCACATTTGTTTAAATTTGGTGGGACCTTATTTTAGTCAGAGCAGGAACTTATAATATGGAGGTTCCTCTGAAGTAAGGCACGATCGAGTATTATAGATATCTTGGAATAATCCTATATGACCGACCGTGAGTCTTTTGTGTCTTATAATGGTTTCCGCTCCAATAGGCAGAGAATACGGTGTGAAATTCCGCAGGGTTCCATTTTGGGACCATTTCTATTTTTACTCTTTATCAATGATATGTCGCAGATTATTGATTGTGATATGCTTATATTTGCCGATGATGTCAAAATGTTCTCCTCCTTAGGTGACTACAGAGAGTCCACTTCTGTACTATTATTCGATTGGCTCAGATATCCTCATGCTTTGCGATAAAGCTAAAGATCTTGGTGTTGTGTTTGACCCTCAGCTCTCATTTGCCAACCATATTGCGGATACGGTTTCTTCTGCAATGAAGATGATGGGCTTTATTATAAGAAATACCAGATCATTTGGAAATATTTATTCCTTAAAGATGCTATTCTTTTTTTTTGGTGCGGTCTAAACTGGAATACGCTGCAATAATATGGTGCCCCTACTATGATGGACGCATTAAAGCGATTGAAAATGTGGAACGGCGTTTTTTAAAGCACTAATAGCTAAAGGAGTTTGGCGTATATCCTGGCAACGGGTTTCCTCGAGGTGTTTTGTTAGATGCCTTCAACGTTACGTCATTCGAATTGAGGCGTACCAACTTGTGCCGGGCCTTCTTGCATAAATTACTGCATTATAAAATTGACTCACCGGTTCATGTTGGCACGTAGTATGTCAACTTTTTACACAAAATCTGCTCGCACAAACCTTATGGTTAAAGCACCCATTACTCTGATGTGTTCAGCTTACAATCGTATTGGCTCTGTTTGCGATACTTTTAGCTGTACCATAAAAGATTTGTTGAAGTCAATCTGAACTAGATTAGTTACATAATTGTGTTTTTAATAGGTTTTTACTCTAGTTTTATATTTATTTAGTACTTAGTATGTTTCTCTTTCACATTATATCAGAATTAATTAGGATTGTAATATTATTGTTGGACAAATCTGCAGCTTTACAATCCAGCTTAAATAGTACAACATTCAAATAATTAATACCTTGATCAAGTGGCTGACGTAATGAGGTCATATTAGGTGAAAGAAGGTGAAGAAAACCACTTGAAGATTTTCATCTTCTGTCTATTATCAAGAGCACTTTAAATAGTAATCCTTCCGTCTCCAAATATCTTTCCACTTCCGGAATAACACATCGATGAAACCATTCCGTAAATAAAACAGCACCCACGCCTTCCGATACGATTGCCAAAAACAGGTATACAATTTTGAATTTTGTTTTTAAGAGTACAGTGATTCTGTGCTCGGTAAACAAGTGCAGGTATCATCATTTGACCAGCTGCAGTTGTACAACGTATCAACATTAGTCTGCCCTTAATTGTTCTAAAACCTGCTGCTTTCTTACCAGTCTTCTAAACGTAAATGCACTGGGGCAATTTTTGTTACATAAAGCCAATCTCATCACAATTAATAACTTGCTCTTTTTCGGCAGTAATTTATTTTAATTTTCCTGGAAACGAGGCACCAGCATATGGTCAGCCGACGCAGATTCCCCTTTAATTTTTATGTTTTTTTAGATTGAACCGAGTTTTAAATCTATGCAACCACTCCTACTGGCTGTGAATAACTTTCTTTCGTCTTCTATTTCATCTTGTGGCTGCATCTCTTCAAGTAGAATCAACACTTTTTGTTGTTAGTTACCATCAATAGGAATATGTTTTCTTATCATGTCTTCCACCCACAAATTCAAGGCTTCTTCTACTTTAACTAACACCTTACCAGGTATTGTAGCTGCAACTTTTGCAGTTTGGGACGCAGTGAAAAAACTATCTAGAATATTTTCTTTCTTTTTCAACACTTCCCGCATCGAAGATTCGTTTTTATTATAGATCTTAGCTACGGCCGCAACAGATTTCCTTTATCTATTTAATATCATATCAATAATTGTCGATATTTCACTAATACTGAGCACTTCACGTTTCCTTTTCGGTTGAAAAGCCATTTTAAAATATTTTACAATTTACTTGGTTGTATTTAAACGAATTTATTAAATATCATAACAGACAAGCACTATCTTATCCGGTAATACTAAAAGAACCAACAAAATTAACAAAAGCATTTACATAAATGCGCATGACAGCTTAAGCACGTTCCAACATGTTTAACTCGTACATACGTCGGCGAGCGTTTGATAGTTTCGCGCGCTATTAAACCGCGAATAAATGGAACCGCGGATAAGTAAAACCGCGGATACGAGGGCCCTAATACTGTATTGGTAACGTAGAGAGTAGGGCGGCAAAAATAGCATTTCACCAAGGCGGCCTCACACCTAGAACCGGCTATCCCAACTTAATTGATTTAAATCAGTAATCAGATGAGCAAATGTTATACAGGTGCCCATTTTCTATCTCCGTATATGGGTAACATTCTTAATATTAAAGATACAGCATCAGTTAAATGGACTCAGTTGCTCAGAAAATAGAGTAATAGTTGATTGTTACATTTGTTATCCAGGGCAACGTTTGTAAGATATTGAAGAAAAATTGAAAACTTTCAAAAACTTCGACGTCAAATATGTTCGCAGCCCCTAAAGATAAAATAAAAACTGTTTCTAGTATAGTTCTTTATGTAGAATATAATAATGTGATTTAAAAATCCATGGCACTCTTTATTTTGGAGATATAATACAAACTTGTATTTTTTAATTAGGAGTCATGATTGGCCATGTTGTTATTTAAATGCTCATTTTTTTTCTGATTTCATTGATATAACATTTGCTACAGCTATCTCTTTTAGATTTTGATTTGTAGTGGAATAGACAATTATTATTTCTATTAATTCATAAGTAGACTTTGACTAACAAACACATGTAGTTGTCAAAAATTAAAGACTGAGTAAGTTAGATGAGTATCAAATAAGTATTTTTGGTAGTTTTATTCAACAAATTCAGAAAATATATAGCTACCAAGAAAATAATGATATCCTTTTCTGTTTTTATGTCAGCTGGCGTTGAAGGTAGTGAAATGTATCACATAAAAATGGCGAACGATATTTACACTTTTTACGTAATGCATTGGAAGACATGTTAGATGAAATACCACTAAATTTGATATATTTCCAGCACGGTGGTGCACCTGTGCATAATTGCCTAGCTGTGTGTAATTATCTTTCGGAGCGTTTTCCTAACTGGATTGGCAATGCAGGTACGATTGTCTGGCCAGCAAGATCTCCAGACATTACACCTCTAGACTTTTTCTTTGTCCATTTAACCGATTTTTTATCTCTAATATTAAGAAAGTTACCAATATACGGAGGTAGAAAATGGGCACCTGTATAGAACTGTTTGATAAAATTAATTTTACCAATTAAGTATTTAGATTATTAATTATTTGAATATAAATAATCGAGTCCCCTTCTACCGTCTAGCGTAGAGGTAATTAAGTGAAGTAAAGTATATTTGGAACATCTTCACTGCAAAACTTCTTATACCGTTCCCCATTCTACTCATTTCAAGCAGAATGCGTGTATAAATTGTAGCAGATATACCTAATAATATTCAACTATTTTAATTTATCATTTATAATAACTGCATACATAGGCACTGTATATTTAGAATATGACCCAATTCTACCATATAGAGTATAAAATATTTACAGTTAGCATTTCACAAATGTAACAGTAAAAGAGCTTCTGATGAACAGAGAACAGAGAGTAATTTAAAATTACTTTACATCTGTACCACGCAAAAACTAAATATAAGTGCGTGTATGTATGTACCTAAAGGCAAAGAAGTGGTAAGAATGTGTAAAATCTTAACGTGGACGATTGCTGTATACCAAAAGCAACATAGAACGGACAGTTAATTTGGAACAAAAGAAGTTAAGAGAAAGTGGCATCCGGTATCTACGACACATTTTTAAAACGTCCTTATTACATATATTTAGTTAACTTGTTGAAGTTATCGATTATTATATTAAATATTAAAATCGTGGTGTATAAAAAATAAAGTTAGTAAACCAGAACACTGTCAATTGAACTTGACATTTACATACCCATACTAAAAGCTGCATTAACGAAAACTAAGAGGAACAATTTACCCAAATTGTATTAAAGAATATTTAAATAATATGAACAAAAATAAAAATTTAATGTACTATAATGACTACTACCTATACAGCAAAAAACATATGAATATCGATTATGTAAAATGTGTAATTTTCAGTGCTATGCAAGAATTTTAGTGCCGCTATACCATAATATTCTTTCACCCATAAAACACGTGCAAAATACATAAACTAAGTCAAATATTGATTATTTCCACCTTGCTTTCGGTATTATTCATCAAGTAAATACAAACAAACATGTTTAAAAAATTAATCTACATCCTATCTAACAAGTAAAATTCTAAATAGCATCGATATTTACTTACATTTAAAAAATGAATGCCACAATCCTATCTTTTATTATGACTTTTTTCCTGGATTGTGGCCACTCTCCTACATACTAGGAAGTGGTACAACTCAGCGTTACCATGACAGCAAGTAAACAACCGAAACAACTACAAAAGTGTTTGACCGCAGGCCAGGTACGTAATATACGCAACGCGGACAGGTAAATGGTGAAGTTTGGTTTAGTAGCGTGCAGTAGCGTGCAAGCGTTCGACAGTTGTGTTACTTTTAGTACCACGTTTCTCGTGTTCATGATTACAACCGTACATCATTTAATATTCAGCTATGTTAAATATTAACGAATGCTCGTTGAATGGAGTAACATGACAATTACTAGCTTGTGGAAGAAATATTAATGTTTAATTACATTTCCATATTTTAATTGGGATGTTTGTGATATAACTGTAAGTGTGAATACACGCCTTAGTAGATATTAATTAGATTATTAGGTAAACGTATATGTATGGCCGTCTTTGTTTATTTACTGTTTTTCGCACTTTTCGAAAATGTAACCTCGCTTTTTAGTCTTACTTTTCACAATTACATAACCCTTTCTTACTTTCACGCAACTATTACAAATAATCACATCGATTTCAAACTTTTTTTGAAGTAACAACTACGATTTGGCGGTATTGACGAGCTCTCCAATGATTTGACACCAAAGTAATCGTAATAATATTTATTAACAAGACAAACAACGATAATTCTTGGAAATAGATATGTATATAAGTAACGATTCAGATTAACATACTTGACTAAAATTGATTAAGTAAATAAATGTTAAAGATAGAAGTTGTAGATTACGTACGCGACATTTTTTCAAATTCGACATCAGGTTATCCAGCAAAATATAGTAAGCTCTATCAACATATGTAATAAAAAAAGTCATACACTTATGTACTCACTCTATTGCATAGTCTTTCCTCAAATATTCCACAACTAACTAATTAGTTGTTATTCAAGCTACGAAGAACATAACCACGTAATATAAGTTTCTAAAACGTAATGGCAAAGCGATTAAATATAATGAAGATACGATTTTTATTACTTTAGTACTTTCAAGTAACTGAGAAATTTTAATTTGCGAATAAATTCCATATAAATAGCTGTATAACCTATCCATAAAAACACAAAGTATCATTTTTCCCAATTTTTAACGTGAAAAATTAGCTTTTGCTGACTGCATCAATTTGCAGATATCAAAATATGAAATAGATTAAAGTCCCGTTTTTAATTTTGTCTTATCTTGTGGTATGACCTACATGTTTCATCCAACCAGTTTTCTTTATACACGAATCGCGAATGTATTTCTGGTCATAAATTGTTCTATGCACCTCTTTACCATTAAGCTAAGACCCATTACTTCATAGCATCTTGAAGCTCACTTGGAAAATTTCTCTGATTTGCATAAAATCAAGCAGAAATGGATAGTCAAATAAATCAAAAGTTTGGTTGTTTCTTGAATCTGTTTAAGTATAGAATATAAACACCTCTAAAACATAAATTCGTGTATACAAACAAACTTTTTAAACGCTGTCGTTGGCCCACCATTTTCTTCAAATATAGAATTTATAAGGGCATTTGTTCACTGACAAAATTCAAGCTTATGGGAAGTGAAAGCTCATGGGTAATATATTTTTGGCTTTACGTGTCGTCCCAAATTAATCAATACTTTGTGCGGGAGGAGTAATCCGAACAGTGTTTATTGTGCTGCCCCACAGTCCTTGCAATCTTTACTGAAGAGGTTTTATTCTTAAAATGGCACGGCAGAGGTTCCCAAACTTTTTGGATTCTCGGCTCGCTTGCTTGTTATTCCAAGACGTCGGTCGTATGTTGAATTCTAACAAGTACAGTACATTAAAAGCTTAAATAAAACCAGTGAGGAAGTCACAATGTATGCATTGGGAACCTCCGCATGTGTGGTACTTTACTAGCCGCAACCAGGAAGCCAATACCTTTACGTCCATTTTTATAATTCACGTCTAATATGTTGCTATATATAATACATAATTATATACATACATACATAATTTGAATTTCATTTCCACTAACAATTCAAACTGCTATTACTTTAACTCAACAGTCCTGTCCTTAATTGTATACTTGCGTATATCTTCTTGTTAGTGCTATTTTCAAAGCGTTCGTGTCGTGGTACTTAACTTGACTATGCTAATTATTCATGTAAACAATGTCGAATGAACATTCTCAGCAATCAAACTGTTATTCCCAGCACGGTAACATAAGTTTTACAGGCGTATTTATAATTTTAGCAGTGAACTATGGATCCAGGAGTGGTGTGCTTTCAACACTGCGGTCCCAAAGTATTTTGTTTCACGTTACCAGACTGTTGCCCTGTCTGCAATGCCGATCTCTCCGAAGCCAATTTTTCCTTATTACCATTTAGGTAGGTAAACTGTGATATTCTAGCTTTTCAATAAAGTAATAAAACGTGCATGAAATATTCCTAAACAGTATTGTCTTTTTCTTAATCCAACCTACCTCTTACCTCTTTGTATATCAAAGATATTTCTGTGTACATACATTTTACGTTCCTTGACATTACACTGTTGTCACCATTGAACTAGTGTACCTACTTGTTACAATTATGTAATATGCATTCAACTTCTATGTGTCAATTCATAATGAAAATGGTATAAAATAATAGGATTCCCTTATCACCTTGATGAGTGAAGCACTCCTGATACGTATTTCGGTAACTAAGTTGCCATCCTCATTTGAATCTAAAAAGGAAGATAATGTTAGACGCAGTATTCTGGGAGATATGCACCACACAAAACACCACTTGAATAACACTACCTTCCGGCTTGCAATCTATGTCTATATATATCGTTCCGGTTCATTAAGCAGACTTCATCACGCTCACTGCACCGTAACAATCCATTTAATAATCTATTATCTAACATAGCCGGTCAAATTAATTACAATGAGTAAAAATTGTTACAATGTTAGACAAGCAACAAATTGTGGATTATTAACATAACAAGCATAAACAAATACAACGATATAATTAGCATATTACCGGTAAACACGAATTTCTAAATCATTAACACCACAATTATGAATATTACCTTCGTTATGACATTTATTTACACTTGCCGTACAATTTATTCTCAGACTTCGTATAAACCAGAATGCGGGACGGGCCTTTGTCAGAATTCATAAGTTTGCCCTTAATCTTATGAATGTAAATACCTTCGTGACAATCCAATTCTCTAAGATTAAGGACTTGTTTCGCTAACCTAAGATTGTCCGTTGACATGTCGTGACTTGTTTCTGTAATATGTTGGGTAACACTCGACTTTTCTAGTCTAGCACCACTAAAATGAGCAATGTGCTTTTTAAAATGTGTTAAAGAATCTACAAAGGAAGATAATGTTAGACGTGGCAATCTCGGAGATATGCACCACACAGAACACCACTTGAATAACACTACCAGTGTTATTCAAGTGGTGTTAACATTATCTTCCTTTTTAGATTCGGCTGAGGATATACGTATCTGGAGTTTTTCACTCATCAAGTTGGTAAAGGAATTTTTATTTTTATAATGAATATGATTCTCTTCATTTACTGTCCAAAACATTTCACAATGTAAGAACTATATGCATTATGATTTGGTTTCATCTTGATTCTTACAGAGTTCCTTACCCATTCATACGTGCAGCGCAACATCCATGCGCAGTCGTCATTAAACCTACTACCGGCGATTTTCTTAAGTAAGTTTTTTTTTCTCTTTTAAAAGTGGCAAAGCAGGTGCTGCTTACCTAACAACCTACTCGGTTAACGACCGTTCGAACTTACCACCAACTTTCAAAAACCATACATGCAACTTTTCCTTTAAAATAGCGTCACATATGACACCGTAAATTATGAATCTAACGAATAAGTTCTGTGTTTACCAACCAATTCGCTCAACGACTAAGTGGTAAGAACGAAACTTACAGGTTACGTGAAGAAAATATGTATACAGATTAGGCATATGTAAAAACTTCATATTAACTATATAATTTGTTGTTTAGTGATTACTACAATTCCATGGATCTTCACATTGGTGTGACTACCTCGTCTGGAACCATTGTAGAGTTTGATAAAAACGGTTTAAGGCGTCACAGGAGCAGTCATTGGGGACAATGCTTACTTTTAGGACAAGCCAGTTCGCCATGGGTTGAACACTGGGACAATACATTGATGCAGGTATGCAAACAAAAGTGCTGGTCTGCGAGAAACTACAGCGAAGATAGACATAATTGCTATACTTTTGTGTTAACTTTCCTGCAATCTCTCAATTACGATACGATGAGCAAAGCAGCGTCAAGTAGAACAACGTTCTGTGAAAAGTTCATCGTACCCAGAACGACTTCTGCTGGTAAATACATATCCTTGTACAGAAAGCTTAAGGAGAACGGATTTTTCATCCACAGAAGCAACCATAAATGATGAACATTTTATAGATATTATGTAATATAATAGTTTACAACATATTACGAGGGTGGTATGATAAAAACCTGTGTTCAGAAAAACAACCCAATTGTTCTCGTATAGTATATTTATTTTTGACATAATCTCCTTCTAGCTCTATACACTTAGTCCAACGATATTCTATTTTTTTAAGCCATCCAAATAATAAGAGTTGTGAAACTCTGCAAAATAGGCCTCCGTTTCCGCAATAACATGTTCATTTGACGTAAATCGCCTTCCACCAAGCCATTTTTTCATATTAGGAAAAAGAAAAAAATCACAGGGGGTCAAATCTGGCCAATATGGCGGATGGGGCAACACTTCGTACCGTAGCTGAGTCAGTTTTGCTGTCGCAATTACCGATGAGTGGGCCGAGGCGTTATCATGTTGAAAGAGGATTTCTTTTCTTCGCTAGGTGTGGCCTTTTCCTCTTTACTTCAGCGTCGAATCGCCAATAAATTAGCATAGTACTAACCCGTGATTGTTCTTCCTTTATCCAAATAATCTATTAAGATGATACCTCGCGAATCCCAAAAATTCGTGGCCATAACTTTTTCGGTTGATGGTATCGTCTTTGCCTTCTTTGGTGCACGTTTGCCGGGAGAACCCCACTGTACCGACTGAGCTTTGGTTTCCGGCGTGTAGTGATGAATCCATGTCTCATCAACGGTCACATAACTCCGCATAAACTCACTCGTATTACGCTTAAACATGTCCAAACGTTGCGTTGAAGTTGTCACGCGATTCCGTTTCTGATCAATCGTCAGCAGACGCGGCACCCATCTCGCGGATAGCTCTCTCATACCCAATTTTTCGTGCAGGATATTTTGTACACGTTCAATCGACATGTTTGCCATCCTAGCGATCTCCCTTATCTTCATCCGGCGGTCTGCTAATACAATATTATGCACTTTATTGACCATATTGTCCGTAGTCACCTCAACAGGACGACCTGGGCGCTCCTAATCAAAGACATTCATTAAACCAGTATCTGATGGTAGTCATCGATGGTGCATGATTCTTATAAACTGCATGCAACTTACCATTGATTTCTGCAAATGTTTTTCCCATCCAAAAAAAGGAGTCTAATCACTGACCGGTATTTTTCTTTTTTCATGATTGCAAAATAGATACACTTAGTCACTTTCAACAGCTAAGAAAACTAAAGTACGCGATGAATCTTTCTGAAATTTTGATACCTAGATATCGTCAACCGACAAGATTAGTACTCACAGTCGGTAATGCAGATTTTCACACATAGCGCCATCTGTCACCAAACACGGGTATTTCCCATACCATCTTCGTAAGTATTGGATCAAGGAATACTACGAATTATTATCGCTGATCAACATTTTTTGAACAACAGAAAGCTACTTCAACTCATTCACATTGCACGTTTATTTAGAACATTTTGCCTATTTTCATTATAATTAATTACGATAAAATTTCTAGTTCTTTTATTCAGAAAGAAAAATGAGACTAATAAATCGATAAGTGCAACGTTCTAAAGTGTTTTAAGCGATTGATTTTAATTAAATAGATTTTTTGTTGTTACGATGTATAATTATTCTTCATAGTTTAAGACGCCTGTATATAACTATATGTTTTGTATATTATTTATATAAATAAATTATTTTGTCGAGGCGAGTTTATTTGATTTCACAATGTATTAATTTAGGTTTAAGTATAAAAGTTTACTTATCAAATCAATATGAGAAATCGCAAAGCGATTGCTGCCAATATCTCGACACATAAGATATAATAATATATGAAAAATATATATAAACATAGTTTTAACATCACACAACACACTCTGAACGCCCAGACGGCTAAATTCTCTGCTGGATGTTAAGGTGCCTATACATTAAGCGAACGAACACCTTACTCTGAACAACGAACGTTTGTAATCCGTTCGCGCACAATTTGGAAGCTTGTAAACACGAAGGTAAACGAATACCGAATTGAAAGTATTTTTCATGTTCGCTCTTCAGACGGACGGATAAAATATTCAAAACTTAACCTAAAAATCTCAGAAATTGTTTACCAGTTTACATCTGTTGTTGACGTTCATAGACAACAGGAAGAGAATGCAATCTCTTAATAAATGAAGTGAGATGGGGAGCACAGAGCCCTCTAACGGATTGGGAGAATTATGTGGCGGTAGAATTAAAAAATAGGTTTATTGGTAGGAATTTTAAAAAGTTTTGTATTTAAAATT
>JARFOC010000771.1:198882-210494 GCA_031763485.1 Osmoderma eremita | reverse complement strand
AAGTATTTCATATATAACTCGAAATACAATACTTTATTTACAAACCGAAATATGAATCGTTCGTTAAGACAAAATCACTAAGCTAAATGGATGTTTAAAGAATTTTTACGTTTTATTGACAACGATATGAAAAATGAATAACATAGAAACTACTTCAGTTAAGTGATTGAAATTTAATAGTTATGTAGCTAGTACGTAACAGTATTGTACAAAGTTAACAAAAACGTCAAATTAATAATACAGGTGACACAAAATGTTATTGTGCAATATAAAACTCACTTATTTTAAATGGTACACCTGTATATTGTTAGCGAATATGATTTGTTTAATTATTATATAAGAGTTATTTGAGGTTTTATGTGTTAGAAAAAAAAAATAAGTGAGAACAGGAGCAAGAACATAAACTGAAACAATAAAATCTTATAAAGGTTATAATTAAATAATTTATTAGTTCACAAAAGATAATTCTCTTTACATTAGAATTTGGTATTATTTTTTATCTTGTTGTTGACTTTCTTAAGAAGGCTGTGGAACTATTTGGCATTTATCGATAGAAGCGTGACTCGTTAGAATCCTTGCAAATCAGGCGAGCAACAAATCAGAGCATTTTAAAAAGGGTTTATAAATGTTTAGAAGCGGACGGTGGAAATTTTGAACACATTTTATAAAATTTTATTGTTTATTTGTTAGGTTGTTTTAATATATTTTTTCTTTTGATCCCTTAATTGATTTATTCCTAACACAAAAAACCCTAAATAACTCATAAACTATTAGAGATAGATATAGGGAGTGCTAATTAACTCTAATTAAACAAATCATATGCGCCAACAATATACAGAATGTTCCATTTACATTAAGTGAGTTATTGCGCCTTATTAGTTAGTATAAGTCAATAACATTTTGTGTCACCCTGTATTATTAATTTGACGATTTTGTTAACTTTGTACAATACTAGTACGTACTGGCTACATAACTATTAAATTTCAACCTCCTAACTGAAGTAGTTTATCTGTTTTCATTCTTCATTTCGTTGTCAATAAAACGTCAAAATTCTTTAAAAATCAATTTTTCTCAAAAACTGTCAAAGATAGGTGTAGGGAAACCTTAACATAACTCATTTGTAACAACATGTGCCGTCATAAAATGAAATAATATACAGACTGTTCCATTTAAAATAAGCAAGTTGAAATTCGTTTCCGGTATAACCGGAAATTGTTCAGTGTTACGAATATTTTTATTTGAAAGATCGGTACCAAAAACACCCGAAGACAAACTTTCAGCATTCAACTAGTAATGGTTCTCAATCTTCCGCTAACCGACGGTTTAACCGCCGCACCCTGTATATGATCTAAGGAATAAATACAGGTTACACTTGTATGTACCTTGTATGTGGCCAGTGATACATATTAGTTGCATTTAAATTCCGTTTACTGGTTTTATATGGAAAGCTGGAGCCACTGTACTCTTGTGATGTCATTTTACTAGCCTGTCCTCAACTTTGGAAATTGTACATTCCATTTCTAGATGTCGCCGTGTGTGTTCCAAACCATGATCGCCCGAGAACCAATGAGAAGTGTTGTAGGCATTGATGTTAGAGTATTGTCAAATGTTTAATTTTATTTATGTTTCTTCCTATTAAATAAAGTTGCTGCATTTATTATATAGTTTTAGTGATAGTTTATACAATGACCTCACCACTGTATTTGGAGCAGTATTTAGATAGTAAGTAAAAATTTAAATTCTAACCTAAAATCTTATTTTGAACATATTTTTAGGTCTAGAGCATTTACCAAATGAATTACAACGAAATTTTACTTTAATGAGGGACCTTGATACAAGGGCTCAAGCTTTAATGAAGACAATCGATGCGCAGGCCGATGATTATTTAAGAAATCAGAGAAATTTGACTCCAGAAGAAAAGAAGGAAAAATTAGATAAAATACAAAATCTGTTCAATAAAGCTAAGGTATGTTTATTATTTATTCACTTATTAATGAATATAAATAAAATTACAACATAATTTAGTTAAGCAGAATATTTAGCTTGATTAACATAATATTGTATAGTAGATCTCATTTTATGTACTAGTGATATTTATAAAGTTGAAAGTATATAAAGAATATCAATATGCTTATGGTCTTTAAAATTAAATAATTGTACACGTCAAATTCTGATTTAGTATAATCGACAAATAAAATTTTCCTTTTTAAAGGAATATGGAGATGATAAAGTGCAATTAGCAATTCAAACATATGAACTAGTTGACAAACATATTAGAAGGCTAGATTCAGATTTAGCCAGATTTGAATCTGAAATCCAAGATAAAGCAGCTAGTACGAGAAATCAGGAGGACACACAAGTTGGCAAAAGTTTGTTTGCTTTTGCAATGTGTGTTCATCAAATTTAATTAAGTATGAATTTTATAGAAGGCAGAAAGAAGACAAAGGATGGGAAGAGCGAAAAGAAGAAGAGGCCTGGGAATTCGAGCGAAGATGATAGTACAGGTACAATACGAGGTAGTAAGAAAAAGAAACAAAAAGGGGCCGGAGCAAGTGATGGCACAGGAAATATAATTACAAGTGGTGCAAAATCTGCTACAGGTAAGAAATAAAATGTGAATTAGTAGTGGTCTAGTTATTGGTGTAATTAGTTATGAAAAATGTAAATATGTTTTTGCTCTTTTTAGTTGGAGATGTGGCATCGGTTTTACCCCATCACACAAGTGATGTTTTAGATATGCCTGTTGATCCGAACGAACCTACTTATTGTCTCTGTCATCAAGTATCTTACGGAGAAATGATTGGTTGTGACAACCCAGATGTAAGTGCCATCCTGTATTAATACTTTTCATTGACTAAATTATTACAGTGTCCCATTGAATGGTTCCATTTTGCGTGTGTTGGTCTAACAACAAAACCCAAGGGAAAATGGTACTGTCCAAAGTGTATACAAGATAGAAAAAAGAAATAAAACACTTCAAACTAACAGGTACATTAATTACATGAGACCACTTTGTCAGTTTTTCTTTAATCTATCATATTTTAGTGTCTACAAGCCTGTAAGGCGAAAAGCACTGAGAAAGATCCCAGAACAAAACCACAAATTTTCGCAGTTCAATTGCTTTGTTTTGCTGTCAGCAGAATAATAATTACTTAGCAATAATTATCTGTAGATGTACACGTGAGTGGTGTGGCATGTGGAAAGTTCCTGGATTCTCAAGGAAAATTGCAGATTTAACATATTCTAAAATTTTTGAATCTCAAATACATTTTTTTCACGTTTGGAGGCTGTCTTATTATAATATGCAGTTGAACCTCCATAACTCGAATCGCAAAATTATTTCAAGTTATAGAAACTTTAGAGAAAAAATATAATATTTGTCTCCATATTGCATGTTTTATTGCAGAAAAAAATTAAAAAAACATTTTTGACAGTGTAAGAATATAGTATAAAATTTATTATAAGAAAAATACATTCTTTCATAAAAAAAGTTACATACATACATAAGTATATGTATGTATTTTTTTAAATATGTAACCGGTGATTAACTTTTGACGTATGGTCTTCCCTACGCATTCTGACTCATACGCTTGTTTTATTTTATTAAGTAAAACAAATACATCATAACAAGCAACAATTTCGTCATCTGTGGCAGTTTTGCTGGTAATAACGTCTTCATCGGGGTTCGTATAATTGTCAATTAAAGTCGCATGGTTTGCATTGACCAATTCGATATACTTATTAAATGATTATTCAGCATTGGAGATGATGTTTTGCCCGGTGATTATTTATTCTTATAATTCTGATAATGGTATTTCATCTTCATCATAAAAGTTATGCTTTCCAAAACCTGCTTGTCTAAAACAGTTTTGGATTGTTCACATCAATGATCCATACTGTGGTTACAATATTAATGCAATCAAGATCAATTTTAGGAATGGAATGGGGGTGTTCAAAACGTTCCAAATTTTTTCCAAGATTCTGCATCTGTAATGGAACTTGAAACATTTTATAATACCTTAATTGAGAGGCTGAAGTTTGGATGTCATGTTCGGTGGAAAGAATTCAAATTTTATTGTCTCTCGTTTTTGACTCAATTGAGAATGTGTTGGACTGTTATCAACACTAGAAACACTTTCCTGTTTTTAAGTAAAAAAATACTTGTCCAATCCCAGAAGCCATTTTCAAAAAGGTCGGCGGGCATCCATGCCTTTTTATTGCTCTTATAAGTAATCGACAAGAGCGCGACTTCTCGAAAACATCCTGGTTTAGCATTTTTTGCTATTTTTAAAATCTTTAATTTTTCAGTACCACTCATGTTTGTCATCAGTAAGCAGGTCACCCTTCCTTGCTGAGTTTACTTCCGTGGCACTTCTCATTTTTAAATGCTAACGTTTTATCTGGTACGCACTTAAAAAAGAGACCAGTTTCATTTGCGTTGAAGATGTCATTATCATCATAGAAGGTTAAAAGAGCTGGCAAGGTTTTTTGGATCCACATATATGACTTTTTGTTTCATCAACTACAACACTTTCGCCGCAAACCTTTTTTTTTTGTAATATGCCGTACCTAAAATTATATATGTAGATATGTGTATGCATTGTACATTACACCCGTAGTGTATAATTACAAATGTACGCCTAATTCTTGCCTCTTTTTAAAATTTTCAAGCCATCCTGAGCTAGCTTTAAAATTCTGACCTCCTAATTTTTCAGAAAAACTTGTTTTTTGTTGCAATACCTGATACACACAAATTTCCCTTCCACTTTATCAAGGTTGTGTTAACAGTCTTTCTAGACCTATTTCACTTGAGACTAACTCGACCTTTTATTTCTGCGCCGAAATTGAAGGTACCAGTCTTATTCTTAATAATAGTAGACAATGTACTTTGCGGTATATCATACTCTTGAGCAATAGTCTTTTTTTAATTCTACCTTTGAATCGTCAGATTTTTAAGTTTTCGCGCCGCAGACATTTTATCAACACCGCACTTTCAGACACAACAGTCATCGACTATGCCATACTGTTATCCTGAGCAAAACGAATACTAAACAAAGCATTGGTAAATCACATCGCATTTCGGGGATTTCCACTACACCACGCAGGAAAACTTGATTTTCCTAGCGATCGTAAACTGTCGAGAAGATGGCCACTCTAAATATTCGACTTAAAGAGATTCTTGTGTTATTGGGTCATGCTGGCAACTTCGAATTATAGAAGTTTTCGAGTTAGGCAGATCACAATACATGGAAATTATAGATAAAGTGCAGAGAACAAGAATAAATTTCGACTTGCAGAAAACTTTGAGTTGTGGAGGTTCGACTGTAGTTTGAGTTAAACCTATCTAATTTGAATGTGAAATTTAGTAAATATTCTATTTGACTAATAAGGTTGATAAGTCTCTTTCTATTTTGTTATTAATTGTTAGAGTTTGGATAACCTGTAACCTTTTTGAAGTAAAAATCAGCTTTACTATCGAATTCTAACAATCATAAAGTGGAACTTTAGGACATTCTCTAATCCCCATTACGTTTTATCTTAAACTATTCACAAATAACTTATTCCACGTGTACCCCTTAAATATTGTAATGTAAGTAAACATGCGACGTTTTTCGTTGTATTGTATTTCTTTTTCGAATGCACTTACTACAGCAGCTGATTAATTCATATTAACTTCAAAACTATTCATTGGTTGATTATATGTAAAACCTGTAATTTTCTTATGTATGTCCGTCCATCAGCAGCTCAGAGCGCTTTTCGCAAAGATCTATATTGAAACGGCACTCAAATTTTATCGCGTTCTAAACGTATTACAGAGATTTTAGTCATCTTATTTATTTTACTTACAGGCTGACGCATTAGTGTGGCAAAGCTCGATATATCCGTTATCATATGATACCAAAAAAGTTATTTACGAAAATTGTAGTTAAATTTAACATTTTAAAATTATTTTCACATATACAGGCTGTTTCATATTACCAGGGTGGACCAAATACACGTTTTCTTAAATGAAAGAGCCTGTATATTATTTAAGATTTAGATTAACCTCATGCCTCACACATCCAATGTACAATTTCACTGAATATACAGCGTGTTTCAGAAGTTATGGTCAATTGTATATGCAAAGCATTGTTAGTTCAAGGTCTTGTATACTGCAAACGATGCAGTCTGAAGTTTGTTTTTACAAGCATATTTTGATATTGGTCCAGTTTTACAGCAGTGTTTATTTTCTCGAAATTGTCAAAACAATACAGGGCGAGTCAAAACTCAAATACATTAATTTTTCAATTATTGTAAATGGATCATCCTCTATTTTATATCATAAAAGGAAAGAATAGTTTAGGTACTTTCATTTTTATTAAACACTCTCTATATACCTACCTACCTGTATACCTAAAGTCATTGATTTGCAAGATATTTCAGTCTTTTAAAAAAAGGGAGATTTTTTATAATTATTTTAATATAACAAGTTAGTCATGGAAAAATGACAGTTTAATGTTTAATACAACTACAAAATACAAACATTTATAACCTACACTAATGTTTAACATACAATTAATTAACCCTACTGTTTACAATGCAGTTGTATAATAAATGTTCAAAATATCCACACGAACTACCAATATGACATTGCAGCAGTTCATCAAGCGATCAGCTTACGTTTCTCAACATTTCATACTCGAGAATGCTTCTCTTATTCTGTCTTTCATATTACCTTGTGCAGTTGGCGATGTTTGATATACAAAGTTTTTTTTACATATGACAACATGAAGAAGTCAATTTGGGTGAACTCCAGTGATCGAGCTAGTCACTCAATTGCTTCCCCTCTTCTTCATCATGCAAATACCACATCCTTTGACTACGTTTAGGGAGACATTTTCCAATAACACCAGTTAATGTCTAAATAAACTTGACAATTCATTCAGCCATCCAAAAAATGTGGTCCAACTACATTATCTGCTAGCTAGTAATTAAAACTGTTATTTTTCCATTTATTTGTTAATTAAAATAATTTTTAAAAATCTCACTTTTATTAAAACACTTCAAAATATCCTAGAAATTAATGGCTTTAGGTGTGAGTGCTTAGTAAAAATGAAAGTATCTAAACCATTACATCGTTTTATAATGAAAAATCCAGGGTGGTCCATTTAAAATAATTGAAAAAATAATGTATTTGAGTTTTGATTTGCCCTATATTTAGTTTTAACAATTTTGAAAAAGTGTCACTGCTATAAAACTGGCCGAATATCAAAAATCTGTGCATGTAAAAAAAATTACAGACTGTGCCATTTGCAGTATATTGACTTTGAACTCAGTGATTTTCATAAAAAATTTACCACAACTTCTGAAGCACGCTGTATAATTCAATGAAATTGTACATTGGAAGTGTGAGGTATGAGCTTAATATAAATCTGAAATAATATACAGATTGTCCTATTTAACAAAACGTATGTTTGGTTCACCCTGGTGATGTGAAAGTTCTTGTATATAGGAAAAAAAATGTCAAATTTAAGACTGTCTACAATTTTCGTACTTTTTTTTGATATTTTATATATTTAACGGATATATCGAACTTGCCACACTAATGTGTAACCCTGTATGCAAACATCTTTCATTATTTCAGTTCAATCAACATCTTGGTTGTGCTTAATTTCGAAATATATTGCACAATAAAAAGAAATTTTTGCGGTATACTTATTTTATAAAACGTGGTTGCATTATTATGGATGAGATTCATATATATGTAAGATTGTTGTAAATATTTAAATGTACATTTTAATAAAATATATGAAGCAATAAGTCCCTAATTATACAGTTCAATTATCAATCCAAGTAAATTTTAATTGAAGGAATGGCGAGTAAAAAACAGGTTCTAATATTCTACAAAGATCTATATTACAAAAAAAGGTAAAACAAAACAAAACTTAAAAATTACAAAATATACAAAATAACATTGCTAAAGTCGTGTCTCGATCACGTAGACTCGGGTAATTTTATTACTATTTATTTCTATATTAAAACTACATCTAATTTATAAAAGTACAAAAAATCCCAAAAATATTTGCAAGAAAAATAGGGATTTTAATATACAAATTTATTTCTACAGTTTAAACGATTTTCTTTAACTATAGGTACACTTATACAGCCGTAATATACATTTTTTTCCATTTACATAATAGATCGGGCAAGGACAAGAAAATTATTGTTTTATTTGATTATAATAATTATAAATCTAATTTAATTATTTCGTCTTAATTACAATTTGGCAACCGTACCGTATTTTCTTGTCGTGGCCCGCAATCGAATTTGTGTTTTGCCTCGAATAATTGGTTAGATAGAATCTATATTTACAACTACAATCTAATATGGCTTTTTCGCTCCCATTGGCTTGATGTGAAGAAACAATAGTCGTTATTTTTAAATTTCACATTAGCCGATTTTAAACTACGTGAGTATAGAAAGTCTACTATATATGTATGTCCCTGAGATTGAACTAAAATTATATTCAATTAGTAATTACAGTATTATTATACAATGAGCAAAGTTTTCTTTATTCAATTAAAAGTCTATGAACGATCCGCAGTATCCACCCCATGCATCGCGGCGTCAAGGTTTAAATATTTAAAAAATTCCAAGGTTTAATACATTACGCGTTACACCAATAAAATTTGCATCATAAACTATAACATGCTTAAAAAAGAAATAAACAGGTTTAAAAACACTAATTTTGTTTTGAAATTGAAAATTTCTCACGCAACCTCCTCATACAGGTGGCTCGACCACTAAAAGTAATACACGCAAATATCACAGAAACAAAGTAAAAATTTAAAATTCGGGGATGGCAAAGTTGTTATGGACAGAGCACGGCCTCCTAAATACAATATACACTTTCAGTCTTAAGCGGCTTAGCGCATCTTCAGTTCAAGGATCTTTTTTTGTTTCAGAGGGAGTGCCGGTTTTTGTATGTGTAGTGATACACGTTAGTTGTGTTTAAATTCCGTTCAGTGGTTTTATATGGAACGGTGGAGCCACTAAACTATTGTATGTCATTTCACGAGAATTGTTGACGCGTAGGGCCGGATAGACTGTAAGTGCATCATTTATACAGGAGGCCGTGGGACAGAGGGACACTTTTTTAGTAACTTTCGTTTTACACCCGCTTCACTTCAGTTGTGACGTTAACTTAAGCACCACCGAAATATAACTGATGCAAGTGAAACACCAATTAAATGAACGCTTCCCTTCACTTCGGCTTGCCTCAGAGTAAAACTTTGTGTTTGGGTTATGTTTTCTGTCATGCCATTTTTTTTCTTTATTGATAGTCTACTTTTTTAATTTTGAAGTCATGGAAGACACCGTTACGCTCAAATTTCCAGTAAACGAAGTCTTATAAGAATTAATTCTTAACATATTATGTTTATACTTGTAGTTTATAGGTTATGTGAAGCGTTCCAGTACAACTGTGCCGCTATTATTTTACTTCTTATCATCCGAAGGGCTTCAGCAAAGTACATCATAAAACTGCATTTCCGTATCACTTAATATTAAAAAAGAACGCGGTTAGTAACTGAAGTGAGGTAAAACATCTGAAGCGGGTAAAACATGGTAAAACATGTCGTTGCAACATACTCGCCACCACGTCAGTGCTTAACGATCGCGAGTGCTAGGTGGTTTTTGGTTTGTTTGCTTCTGTAGCAATAATAGTGATAGAAATGGGAAAGGAATCATAATTACAAAAACAAGAAATCCCAAAGATGGATAAGAACCTATAGAAACTTAAATAATATACTGTTGCATTTGATACCTTTCGTAAATAACAGTTACTCTATACAATATAAGCACCATATCTAATTTATTTACGTTACAGAAACCATTTTTAGTAAAGGTACATTTACTAAAAATAAATACTTTTTACCAATTGGTGAAAATTTTGTCATTACTTTTTACCAGCTCCTTTTACATTTGATTAAGGAAATATAGATTTCATAAGAATTGCAAGATCAGAGAGCTGGTATCACCAATACACAGTATCGGGAATACCAAACACCACAAATTGATTTAATGAAATTTGGTACATGTTTCGAGTAGGACTAGGTTGACAATGAGAGCTCATGTGCTCCCGCAAAATATGCACCGAATTTTATTGAATCAATTTGTGGTGTTTGGTATTCTCTATTATATTGTGTATTAGTACTTTATTTTATGTAAAAATAAACTGTAGATTTCACGCCACTGGAGTGCAGCAAGGCTATTGATGACCGTTTGTTGGTCATAATTATATAAATTTTTAAATATTAATTCAATACGGGCAACACAAACACATAGTATTGAGACACCAAATGAAATTGGAAAATCTAATTGCCGCCAAATGGATTTCACAAAAAGGGTTGCGGGGAATACCTAATGCTTGGTTTTGAGTAGATGTTGAAATGTCACCGACGACACATTTTAGTTCTCTGAGTTTTTTTTCCGCTAATATCTGTTTGGTGAAATGACATCATTCGCGCTTTCCAAAATTTTGATATAAAAAATTGTCAATCTTTAATTAACAGTATTAAATATTGTATTTTAATGCCATGACAATACGTAGATCTTAATAATAGTAAAATAAAATATACATTCCATTAAAAAAAAGTAAGAGAACAAAGCGTGAGAAGAGCCATTTTTGAGCAGTATAACCAGAAACAGTAAAACATATACAACTGAAAGGGTTGAAAGTGTGGTGTACCTAGAGGTTATATTGACAAGTAGGGGAGATGAGGTGCAAGAAATAGAGCAGAGAATAGCCAAGGAAAGCAAAGCCGCAGGAATGCTACATGTAATCCTTCGATCTAAAACCATATCTAGGGTCGCTAAATGCAGAATTTATCAAACTGTAATACGACCAACAGCTACGTATGCGTGTGAAACGTGAATCATGAATAAGAGAGAACAGTCTTAGAGTATGGAAAAGTATGATTTTAAGGAAAATTTTTGGTGGAATAAAAGTAGGGCAGGAATGGAGAAGGCGGACAAACACGGAAATAATGGGAATATATAACATCCCAATCATAGAGCCAGATGGTTGGGACATATAGCAACAATGGCAACCTATAGATGGCCGAAGGGAGCTCTAATGGGGGGAGAAGGTAGGAGGAGAAGAAAAGGACGACTCAGAAAAAAATGGCTGCAGATGGTTAAGGTAGATCTGAGGACGGTTGGAGTGGAGACATGGCAACAGGATGTACAGGACAGAGGGAATTGGAAGAGGACAGTGAACCTCTGCCCATAACAATCTTGCCTGCTCCGAATTTTAAATGTTTGTTTCTGTGATATTTGCGTTTATCACTTTAAGTGGTCCAGCCTGTATATAATTTTATAATATAGAGATTGTCAAATATTTTGGGGTGTTCAAAACTTTTAATTACTACTAACATTATCACTACTGAATCAGAATCAATTGTATATATGATAAATTCTGTCAATAAAATTTTATTTTTTAATAAATTCTGAAAATGTAAATATAACAAGTGAAAGTAGAGCCAAATCTATAAGATACGAGGGTTGTCCGTAAAATAAGGTTCCCATGGCGCTACAGTCCTGAAAAGCGCTGTTACGGTGGATCCCGCGAT
>JARFOC010000771.1:180598-194898 GCA_031763485.1 Osmoderma eremita | reverse complement strand
CAGAAATAACGCTTCCCGAGCAATATATTTGTGGGAACAACTTTTACTCTACTTTGGTACAGGTGTACTATTACCAAGGAATTCTGAACGCACCCCTGAATATGACTGGAGTAAAATCATTTTTAGTGACAAAATCAAAATTTTATGTTTGTATAGTAGACTACCGTAAACGTGTAATCCGGGATAAGAAGGAAGCATTTCATAGGGACTGCTAAAAGAACAGTAAAGTTTCCAAATGCCATTATGGTTTGGGGGTGTATGTCGGCGAAAAGATTGGGGATTATAAAGTTCATAGAAGGTTCTGTAAATGCTCTAAAATATCAAGAAATTCTTCAGACCTTGTTTTTACCAAGCATTAGGAAATCATATCCAAACGGAAACTCTGCATATCAGCAGGGCGGTGCATCATGCCATACTAAAAAAATACCCTAAAATGGTTTGGGAATCATAATATCAACGTTTTGTCACATCCCAGTAGCAGCCCGGATCTTAATCCCATAGCAACTGTGGCATAAAATGAAACAGCATTTAAGAAACAATCCTCAGCGAAATGTTTCTCAGTTGCGTGCCAAACTGCAAGAAATTTGGAATAGTTTTCCACCTGAACTTTGCAAAGGTCTGGTTGATACTATGCCCGCTAGGGTTCAGACAGTTGTTAAGGCTAATGATGGCATTACGGCTTACCAACATGTTCTCAATTAGGGTAAATATCGCTTGTTCCAACATCTAGTTGTCAGTATAATTATACAAAGCCAATAAAAAAATGTATGATGGAAATCTAAGACTTATATTTTCCGGAAATGCTTTAAAATATTGCACAAAATATCATTACATCAGCCCACAAAATTTTTTAAAAAATTGGTTGAAATATTTAATCGAATATACATATTACTTCTAATTTAATTGCGTGTTCCAACATATAGTTGTTAAGGTTCGTACTTCTGAAAATTTATTAAATCAATTTACTATTATGTTATAGTTGTTTTTCTTTAATTAGAAGGTTTATTATTGGAATAATTTTTATTGCAGTTCTTTTATTATACAACTTCACTACAGCAAAAGCAACAAAAAATATTTAGTTTTCCTTATTTCCATAAAGATATGTATTAGTAATGCTAGTTTAATCTCGTACAAAACAACGGAATCGGTTTTTAGTTTATATTTCTAAAGAAAATATAGTTATTACTCTCAAATTACATTCTGCATACCATCATAGGTAGATAAGCTTGTGAAACACTTGCTAGCTGCCGCAACGTTATTCTACACACTATACTGTTGCGTATTTTCTATTAGGCTGAACGTCGTATACGCAGACTTCGTTCAAGTTCGGCTCAAAATAGCACTTCCTAACGTTCTGTATATTTACAGTATTGTTTAAAATTGCATATTCGAATAATAATAATTTTAAGAAATGGACATGTTCCTACATATATATTATTATCATTGATTTATTGGTTTAATCAAAAATTAGTTGGTAAGAAAATGTACCTGTTGTTGTGAGGCGGAGGGCGTCTGATAAGAAAGAGTATAAGGAGGCTGTGATCTTGAACTAGACCGACTGCTTGTTTCTACACTATTCTGTCGAATCAGATTAGTATTTGAAAATGTGGCAGTGGCAGCAGGCGAATGTCTAAAATACATATACAGAAGTACTTTTGAATTTTGAATTTCAAACAATGTAGCAACTTATAACTATTACCGTTGTTTCAGAAATATAAAATTAATATATGTAGTATTACCTGACAGTTTGATTGGGACTTGGTTGTGGCTGAGGCGCTGTCGCAGGACTTCTGTGTTGATGGGAATAGCTTTCAGGAGGCAATCCATTTTCGATAGGAGTTTGCGACGCACCTTGCGAATGGGATGAATAACTAGCGTGACGCGATCTTGAAGATTCCGAATGTCCGGAAGACGCCACTTGTGGGTGTATATTGTTTACTACGAGGATTGAATTGTCTCGATCATAAAATATCTAATACACTTTCACTTACCAGTGTGGGGGTGATTTGTTTGCGATGGAACGGGAGGTCCGGTAAGAGGTATCGCTAATCTAGCATTTACTGCAAGTAAATGATCCCTTCTTTGTAAAAGAACACTCACGTGTTCCTCCAAACGCAAGTTTTCTGCCCTTAGTTGGTGTAGACATGACAGCAAAGACGCAACTAGAGGTGCATTTAACATTAAAATAAAGAAGTTCGCTCCATGTTTGCAAGGATTTAGATTCTGGTGCAGGCGTGTTACTCATACTTACTGTCGAAATGTTGCGCTTGTTCCATCAGGAACTGAGAACCTTGTTCCCATTGCCTTTCAAGCAACTGATCTAAAGTTTGCGGTATCGTCCCACCACTGCCGCCAAGCATAGACGATAAACCACTTCCAGAACTACCTGAAGGGCCGGCATGACTTGCTCTGGCCTAAAACGTAAGTAATGTCGGTATTACTTTTATGTTTATGAATATATATGTTCCTTTTACCGATGCTATTACACGATGCTGTAAGGGAGGGCCAACCAAATTGGAGCTGTTTTCATTCGAGTTAAAAATACTGTGAGCTTCGAGCTCAGAATTTAAATGATCCGACATTTTTTGAGCCATATTTGAATTAGGATTCAACTGGTTACCCAACATATGCGGAGCGTGTATGCCATTTTGAAATCTGCGTGAAGAGTGCTTATTATTGCATTTTCTAAAAGTTATAACACTTACAATTTCATATTATCTTTAGCATCTTTACTGTTTGATGAACCTGAAACTGAGGCTGGCGCGCTCTTCCTACCCTTCCTCCTCCCGCTTGAAGGTGCTGCGCTTAAGCTTTCAGAACTGGGGGAACTTGGCGGCGATTCTTTTATTTGGTTCTGGGGTAAGCTTCCATAAGATGTCGACTGATTACTATCTAATGACTGCTGAGATCTGCTAGATCTTTTAGTAGCGACATTTATATGATTAAAATGGGAATTCATATTGTTAGCACCACGTCTTTTGTTCCTGGTATTTTTTTCAAATTTCTCAGCTGATTGAGATCTGTCACAACAAATGTAATTATATTATAAATTCACTCAAAATCATTATGTAAGGAATAATTTTAAATAAATTAAAATGAGGATCATTTTTGGCACAGTACAATATTTTTTACTAATGCAGTTTGAGTTATTAGTTAACCATAGCGGCATATCCTTGGTTATTTACACATGAATATTTGGGACCTTCATGGAATTACCCTGTTGGTCATTATAAATAAAACAATAATTAAAATCGTACCTTGATCTTTTAGCTGGTAGTTCTGGCGTTGGAGTAACCCTTTCAAGCTCAACCGGTAAAGCAGTTACAGGAGGCGTTTGTTTTTCGTAATTCACTTTTGAAGTACTTCCAGTAGTCTCTGAGGATATCATTGTTACTTGATTATTTCCAGTCGTCAAAGCACCTGTTAAATAAATTAATACTAAATCACAGTACAATCAGCAATAGTTTTTAGTTTGGGATGCGTAAGATAATGCTGCAATGCGAGTTGGTTTTTTGGTTATCTTATATGTATTCCGAACCAAAAATATTCCATTGAGAATAGATTATATTTACCATTGGTAGCATTTGGCGAGTCCAATTCAGTACTTGTGCTGGAACTTCGTTCCTGCGTTGTGTTGGGGTAAGAGATCTGCGTCGTAACAACACTAGCTTGATTGTTAACGATATTGGAATGTGGGCTTAAGCTCGTATTGTGTAGAGGAACTGATACTACAAGAGAATTTATGGGCTGTTGACTTGTTGATTGTATAATAGATTGGCTTGTAATTGGTGGTGTTACTCTTGGCGTAGTAGTAGCTGTGACAATTTCGGTAACTGGAGGCGAAAGGGATGCCGTTTTCAACGTAGTCGTAGCAGTCGTTAAGGCAGTGATTTGTTGTTGGATTATCAAGCTTGGTTGGGCTGATTCTGTTTTAGCCTACATAATAAAAATTCAAAATTAATTCAGGTCTTCTTTTAATTCTCCATGTTGTAACTTTTGAAATAAAATATTTTAAAACGTTATAGTGGACCAAATAGTAAGTATCTTCTTATAGTGCATAGTTATACTGAAAATTTATTTTTCATTAATAGTAATACACGCTAATAAATAAAAATATATATGTATATAATTGGAGTTAAGATTTTCTTGCTTAATAAATCAGGTACAGTGGTATATGCAGTGGTGGACAAAAAAATAGGTGTGAACTATTCTTTAGTACATTTAGTACGTTATATTATATTATTTAATACTAGCGACACCTATTGGTATTTTCGATAAATACATCCAATGCCCGTTATTATGTTATAAAAAAATAGAAGAAAATTCCCCCAGTAATGTGAGTGAAACGCCTTTATAAGGTATGTAGTTGCAGTGCAGCCGACCATAAAAATAGGTGTGGTAGTTGGACGCAGAAAAAGTACTATCATTAACGAACAATAATCTTTTGCAAGAGAAAAGCTATAAGGTAATAACAATTTTGATCTTATTTCTACGGAAATAAAATATTTTCATTATTCGAATAGATAAAATCGGCAGAAAACAACATTGTACCGAAAATGAGAGAAATATAATAAGACAATTAGGTAAGGAAAAACGTACACAGAAATTTCAAAACTCGTAAAACGTCCATAAATCCGTCCGAGAATAATGGCTATGCCATGAAATATTTTAAAAAAAGTATGTAGTTTCGTATAACAATATTAATTTTCCATTTTGTTTATTATTTCTTCATTTACATCTATTAATATGTACAACTTAAAATTATTTTCTTTTTTGCCACAACTTAATAAAATGTATAGTTTTCATACAATGAATTATTTTATGTTAATTATACCATGGTATCAAATCTCATAAAACACAAATATTTAATTTATCCAATATATATAGAGCGTTAAGGCCTGTTATTGTCGGCCGAACCTGAACGAAAGCCGCGTACACGACGTTCAACCTAATAGATAATAGCGGTATAGTGTGTGGAATAACGTTACAAGTGTCTCACTTGCTTATTAAGTATCTATCTATGATGTTATGCAGAATATAATTTCAGGTTAATATGTCAAAACTATTAAAATAAATACTCATTGCTAATGGAAGTAAAAAACTTTTCGTATGTGAAAGAAAATATTCATGATATAAAATACAATACAATAAAAATTATTCCAGAAAACTTAAAGAAAACCATCCTTACCTTAATAATAAATTAATTAAATTTCCACGAACATTACCGATGTACATAGACTTTACCATAGCACTCCCTAACATACTGTATATACAGACTGTGTATAAATTGCCGCAAAAGCTACTGATTTGAGTTGAGATTTCACAAAATTATAACACGAAAGTCGAACTAAATACATAAATAAATTTTGATTGAAATCGCGAACATTTACGAAAGAAAATATAGTATTAAAAATTCTTCTTTATTCTAAATTGCAGCTATCTCTATTAATAGATATCGGACAATACCGCTTATTTGTGGACTAAAAATCCGGACTTCGACAACCTCCTGAAGACGTATGGAGTGTGGTACAATATTTTAATGCTGAGATTTCGCGAAATGTTTGATATTCCAAGTAGAGAACTGATTATAATATATCGCACAGTATTTATAATATTACATCGCGCAGTTATTACGTACAGCATATCCAAAGCGGCAAGAGGAATAGTAACCGTTATTAGAAAATAACGTCGCCGTGATAACGGTTATTTGAAAATAACCATTTGTCCCATCCCTAACAACGATTCGTCAAGACGACTGACGAAAATTAACGCGGCAGTATTAGAAGTAGATCAGAAAGGTTCGAACGAGTAGTACAGACGATAACCTCGTAGATTGCAACTGTGCTCAGAAACAGACGGATTTCAATTCGAACAATTACGTATGTAATAGTTTCACTGATTAACCATCAGATGAATATCCAAAAATGAATCAATCAATTTTTCAGTATGTAAAATTTACAAAATATTTGAACTTACGTTATCTGAATATTTTGTGCCTCTAATTTCTTGTGATCTATATACCAAGGAGCTATCAAAAAAGTTCTTTTGTGTTACTATGCAGTAAGCATGTAAAGGTTGGAATAAATCCATTATAAAATTCAGATGTTTTTTTTTCTCGAGGAAACGCTCGAACCCGTCGATATTTGATTTTAGTTGCCGTTTTTCTGATGATTATTTCATGTATACAGGCTGACCCAAACAAAACAACATGTTATGACAGCTCACAAATTTTTTAATAGAAACACTTTTTTATTTCATTTTTAAATTCTGCGTCAAATTACGCGGGCAGCCATTTTATTGTTGATGCTTGTCAGATGCAGTCAACTGCTTGCGCTTGTTTGGTTTGATCAATTTTGTTCTAGATTTCTCTTGTGTTATTAGTTACAATTACTTAGTGTAGTGATTAATATAGTACACATAGTTACATTAATATAGTACAATAGCTTTGTTCGCAATGCAGTCAGAAACTATCCGAAATTGAACAACGCATGCGTACTAACTGCTTATGCGTTCGCAGTGCTACAATTTCATATTTTGACAGTTCGAAATTTACAATTCGGTGTTCGCAGAGTAGTGGGATTGCTGTAATAGACGGTTAGTGATTTGCCAATAAAGTTCACGGATTTCATGTGGATTTCAAATTCGCACATGCGCATGTAACGAAATTCATTGTAAGTTGTTTTAAGGTTACATACGTATATTGTCAATTAATTACATTTTTTTATTGCAATGCCTCTCATAAAGTGTTGTGTCTGAAGACGGATTACGGAAAAAATAAAGACTTCGATATAAACATGTGTTCATTTTTGTTTTAATAATAAAAAATATAGTAAAAAATGACCGGGAAATATAGTAATTTAAAAATACCGCGTAGCGGATTTTAATTTACTTTCTTAAGGTAGGGGGCATAAAAGACAATTGGGAATTTCACGTTATTAAGTTGCCACTCTCTACTATCCCTTATCTCTGACTTATTACAATAAGCTTTTTTTTAATGGTACGTCTCAATGATAGTGCGAATAGAGATACTGATAATGATTCGTTATGGGAACAGGATGCGCACCCAAAAGGAAGTTTGCGAAATGTTTAATGCCAAGTATCCTCACAGCGAGCCAATGTCAATCTACTGTCAGCAAGATAGAAAAAAAATATCGTGATTTAGGTCACGTCAGGGATAATTATACGAAAGGTCGTTTTCGGTATCAGAAAACATACAGCTAAATGTATTTATTACTGGCTGTTCAAGAAGACCACCATAAGCCTAGTCGCAGTATTGCTTTGGAAAATCAGATCGGCCAAACATCCGCCCAAAAGTATAAATACTTCAGGTCGGATGTTTGTAAAATAAATGGCATCCTTAAAAAGTCCAGTTGGTTCATGAACTAAATGAATATGGCCACGACAGAAGACTTGGATTTTGCGAGATACTCATGAATTTGTACAATACCCACAGTTTTCAATTGTATTCTCGGACGAGGCAACGTTTTGTCTCAATGGAGGTGTAATTAAGCAAAAGTGTCGGTATTGAGATACTGAAAAGCTCCGCAGGATAATGGAATGTCATACCCAATGTCCTCATAAAGTGAATGTTTGGGCCGGCATTGTTGGGACCTTTTTTCTTTGACGGGAAGGGCGACAGATATTTAGAATTTTTAGATGACCTAGTGCCATGTCTTGCCACTTTATACACAAATCTAGATGATCCCGACACACCAAACGATTTTTTATGGTCTCGATTAGCAAGATGGAGCTCCGGCCTATTACACTCGTCCTGTGCGTGAGTACAGTTTTGCCTGAACGATGGGTTGGTCGACGGGGTCCAATTGAGTGGTCGGCCAGATCTCCAGATTTGACCCCTTTAGAGTAATTTAGATTACCTTAAGTGTAAAGTCTACGTTAACCGACCAAAGAACATCGAAGACTTAAAGAATAGAATAAGAGACGAAATGAGATTGATAAAACCTAACGTAGTTAATAACGTTTTGCAAGAATTTCAATATCGTTTCGGATATTGCCAGGAAGTTGGTAAATACTATTTCCAACGTTTGATAAAATAATTTTCATTTTTTATTGCCTTTTACTACTTTTTCTAAATAAATAATATGTTGATGTTTCAAGTTCCAGTGCATTTTTCTCGAAAACAATTGAATTCAGGTATAGGACATGATGCATAAAATATGCTCAGAATTTGACGTAGAATTTAAAAATGAAATAAAAAAGGTGTTTCCATTAAAAAAAAAAGTGGGCTGTCATAACATCTTTTTGGGCCACCGTGTATACATGAATCATAAGAAAAACGGAAACTAAAATCAAAAATCGACGGGTCCCAGCGTTTCTTCGAGAAAAAAACACCTGAATTTTAAATTAATTTATTCGTACCTTTATATTGTATATTTAAATACGAATACGATTCCCTTACTCTTGTGATATTTAATAATTAGTACAGAAACTTAAATTCTTAGGGAACTGTAATAAAACTATAAGTAGTATTACTCTAGCAATCAATCATTTACTAGAAAAACTAGAAGGGGTAAAAAAAAACAGATACTGATTGTACTGTACTACTAAATTCGTTTTATTACAATTCCTAGGAGTACCAATCAATGATCCCTCTAATTCCATGAAAACGCGGTAATAAAAATTTATTAAAAAATTCGAAGTAGTTGATAGTTGGAATGCATAACTTAGACAGAACATCAGTAGAAGTTAAATACACTTCCTATATCATTGATTCTTCATTACCTTTTTCACCTTATCAAAATTGTCACTATTACTAACAATATCCTTTTTTTCCGACACACTGGTTGTTGCAATAACGTTCGTATCACTAATAGGGGGCGTGTTGACGACGACACTAACACTTTCGGTGTTATTAGGCACTACCGATATTGGAGTTGGTGTCCTGGAGTTTGCTTTGCGCTTCTTCCCCTTCGTTTCTTTCACTTCACCACTCTTCGAAGCCACTTCTTCAGTCTCTTTTATATCTTTAATTGTCTTGTCAATTTTCACTTCTATGTTGGTAGTGTCACTAGTTGCCGCGGTACTCTCTTCAACTCCTTTATTGTTTTTAATAGTTGCACTGTTAGTCTTTGGCTTTTCAGAGCCGCTCTTGTTCGAGTTGTGGACGGTTTTCTGATGAGTAGTTGAAGATGCTTTTGGAACGGTAGTACTAGATTTCGTAGCTGAAATAGAAGATTTGCTGGTAGATGACGCTTTCCGTTTTCCGGATGATGTAGACTGATTCGTTGACGTCTTCAAGGCAATAGCCGCAGCCGCTGCGTCCGCCTCCTTCTCAGAGCTGGAGTCGGATAAGTGGTTTTCAGTTGATATGGGTTTGTAAGGCGGAATAGTTTTTACGTTACCACCTTTCTTCTAAATACATTATAAAAAATAATGCAATGGCTAAGAATAAAAATTGTTGATAATTTTAATGCGTTTATACATACCAGTTTGCTATAATGATGCTGGCAGTAGCCACAGTATTTAACGTTGTCCAAGTAGTTGCCAGCTTCCTCACAAAGTAAACCTAGACCTTGGGCACAAGTAACATGAAACTGTTGCTTACAACCAGTCTTATTGCACTGCATACAAGCCCCAATATTTGCGTTTGTCGGTTTCCCGTTTTCTTCACAAATATAGCATACCTAAAATCCCACCACATTTCGTTAATGAATACGCAGAGAGAAATATGCTATAAAAAGGAATTCCATGACCTTATTAAAACGTTCAGCAGGTATCAGTTGTAGTTGAATAGGCTCCATCGTTGTGACATTTCCAAACCGCACTTCTGGAATATACAGGGCGCAAACCACATGAGCCCAACCGGAATTGTCGGTGCGCTTTAAGGCACCGTATTTGCTTGGACATAACTCGCATTTCTGTAAATATAATCCTTAATAAGATACAGTGATAATTTCACTAAGTATAGCAGAGATATCTAGTTTGTTACAGTCGCCACACACAAGTTTATAGTAAAATATCAAATGAAGGAAACCAGTCAACTTGTTTTGAGAAAACAATAACTAAAAGAAGTCTACTTAAGTAAGTGGCTATATGGTGAAATCGTTCATATCATTTTATTTTGATCTTTAGAAAGTTATTTAATTTTGTGTTTAAGTATGTCATTATTCTGGCTGATCAAGATAAATAAGATGTTGTCTCAGGTTTCAAAAACTCATTGCTTGTATCAAAGTTTCTACAACATCATATTCTGTAAAAACTATTTGACTACTAGTAATACAGAGTGACTTTAAATGTCAATTGAAACTATTCTTATTGGGTGATGCGGTTAACAATGGGAATCCACGACGTCACTATGGTACGAACTGATTCAAAATAATTCTGAAGTTGTAGTTTCATACCAATTCTAGGTACACCAACATAATCAGACAATTCTGATCCCACTATAGTTAAAATCACGTACATAATTTTCGATATTTAAATTTTCAGAGATTTGTCCACGAAATCCATACTTTCTATAGTGTTGTAGAAAAATACAAAATAGACCATTCCACTATAGGTGCTGGAAAATGGCATTTATAGTTTTATTGATCATACAAAAACAATACCATTTTTTTTAAATTTAATATATGATTAGATTTAATTTCATAAATTCTAGACGAACATAATACGTTTTTCTGGTTATGGATTATTAACAAATAAATTTTAATAAAATTACTTACTACTTTAACAGATCTTTCTTGACTTTCGCATTTACGGCAATACCAGGGTCCAGTAGGCACAGTAACGATTCCGTAGCAGGCTGTAAATGAGAAAAAGAACCACCTACATCAATATAAGTCGTCCAAACCTTCCTTTAACTTCAATATAACAATATTCATTCACAGAAACAAGAAGTCAATATTTGTATACAAATACACGAAAATAAACCGAACAAATTTGCATATAAAAATAAAATAATGTGGTTCTGTACATTGCCATTAATTTTATAGTGACGATCGCTAAAAAACAATGTGCAAAAAATGATGATCTCGCAAGTGTTAAAAAACGACGCGGTGGTCCCAGGCAAGGGTAGCGGTCTATCTTGTAAATTAGAATAGCGCGCTCTTTACTGGTTCTGGTACAATGGTATCCAGACTTTTACCTGATATTTACAATGTCAGTACAGAAACTTAAAGAAAATTTCAACAGAAAAATTCTTAGTATTTTTAAATTGTCCCTTGGTTAAGAGAAATACAGGATAATTTTTTTGTTTTCTTCTCTTGAATGTTGCAGGAAAGCAATTATGTATATAGTCTAACTAGTTTTAAAATTGTAAATATTCGACATTATAACTACACACTCATTTCTAACAGTGCAGAACGTCAATGTAAGTGTAGCTGCTACAACTATAACTGATAAATAATAAACAAATAATCTCATCACTGGGACGCGACTGAAACTTGTTTGTGTCAATTTTAAATTATTGCAGTTTTGTTTCTGGCATACAAACGTGCTAGTTAGTTTTCAATAGTTTAAAACCATTGATAAACAAATTTGTTTCAAGTGATACTCAATAAATGAGCAAATCTAATTTCAGCCTTATATGTATAAATTTTTTAGAAAACTATTAGTTTTTAAATTTCCAATTAAAAAATACCATCATTACCACATCTAATATGATGTAAACCAATGCAAAATATAAACCTTAAAGTAAAGTAAAGTAAAGTGAAATATTTAACAATAAAATATAATGATATAGCTACAGAATGATTGGAAAAGTGTTTTGCTAAATTCATATAAATATTACAGAATACATATTTTTAGTAATATTCAATACATAGAGACACAAAAGACTGCCAGGCATTAATATATAACATACCTTAATTAAAAAGTCAAAAGGTAGACAATACATTAATGCTTTTCCAGTGTATAGATATTTATTACCAAAACATTTACACACCACATATTGAGAACTTAATTTGGCTTTACTTTCTTATTAGCTATGTAGTAAACTCATAACAATAAAATAATAATCATAACCTATATTTAAGCTTACCTTGATGAACAGCTACAGTACAGGATTGCCCATCGCAATAAACAAGTGGATTCTCAGGCCAGCCTCTATCATCAGAACAAACACAACAGCCTCCTACCATCTCCTTCATAATGCAGGTGGCAAGATTTGCTAAACTAGCGAACTGACAACCCAACCCGACATTGCCAGAGTAATAAATACAAATTCATCTCGATTTCATTTAATTATCACTTGCCCGTAAACACTTTTTAACTTATATACTGTAAAATTATCCTAAAATACCAGTTCATCTTAGTGCTCCTTCGAAGCATCTTTGTTAATATTACATAATTAAAACATGCAAATGTTATTCTTGCACAAACTAGCTACTGCTTTGCCGAAACAATTATATGATATATTCATACATTAAATAAACTTTAAAAGGAAATTATGTTGTTCATATTTATTTATTTACACTAATGTGTTATTGGCGTCACATAGACTGACAATAGGTTCTGTGGTATATCTTTACACTTTTATTCACACTGGATATATTTACCATTACTTTGCAGCAGGATTTACGTGGTTAACATAAATTGATGTCACATGGTAGTTGTTTTTACGTGAAAATGCATCATAAACACATTTCAATATAAAGTAACCATTTTGTTTTTCTAATATTTTGCCTCGTATTGAACCTTAGGCATGCGCACACTTCAATTTATTGCGTTGGTGGCGTTCAGCTACCATTAATGCCCTCTATGAAATATGAAAATATTTTATCTTATTCTTACTTTTTAAAAGAAAATTAAGTCATATTTTAAAAGTAAAATGTTGTACGTTTATGTAATTAAAATTATTATAAAAGAGTAAAGAAAAGCAGTTTTTATTTATTAACAGTTTTAATGAATTTTTAACATCATAAGCGACTTTTTTCAAAATTTATGGCAACAATAAAGTATAATCTATTTAAAAATCCCAGGAGTGAGGTAGTGATCCCGTATTATTATACAATAGAACCCTTGTATATGTAACATAGCTTGTTGGCGAATTTGTGAACACAATCATAAATGAGGTTATGTATATTATTTACAAGGATGTTTTGGAAGGTGTTCGCCTGTGTTTGACAGCTGTCAAGCAAATATGGCGGCGACGTTTGAATGGACAATAACTAAAATACTGCACATTATTAGCACCTCACCAAATAAACAGGCTGTAACATATAGGTGGCATTCTGGCTAGCCAAGATTGTACACTGGATCAATCTAATGGTATGTAGTTTATTATCTAGTTTACTACTATATGAACTGCATTCAAAAATTTTGAACTACCCGGGACGGTTAACGGTCGAAGGAAACAGATAATTATACTTATTTGTACTATGCACGTCCATGGTGAATGGTGTATATAGTAATATTATTACTTGGTAATATAATTCTTATCTTATAAAATTACGTGTACATTAAATAATTTATAAAATGGTTCAAGTTTTCCTTGAAGATGGTAAGTTTGAAAATCTTATTTCCATAGTACAAAATATACGATTTTATTTACTTATGCATATCCTTGACTTTGCACAGTACTAATACGTAAACACATTGGTATAATCAGTTCAGAGATATAATGATTTTTTGTTGTACGACTTAATAGCCTATATATTGACATAACAATTTAGCTAATTTGAATTTGTAAATAGTAATATAATCTTATCTTGAGACACGTAATGTAAACAACTGAGCTTTTCACGGGGAGGTATTCAAAAATATTGTCAAGGCTCCTCTACACCAGCTCTACACTATAGCATATGGTTCTTATAGCTATTCTGCTACTCTTTAGCAGCTCGCGCAATAAAACTAAATTGTGAGACATTGGCACGTTGTGTTTACACAGGTGCTGACATATACTATTCATTCGGCGATTCAACTATAGTGTAGAGTTGTAGACCAGCGTTCCTCAACCGGTGGTCGCGGCTCGTGAAAATATGAAATAAATTACAAAGCATGCATCACTTATGCACTTGCGGTTTATCCGGCCCTGCGGCCCAACAATTTTCGTGTGATTTTATTAAAATGACATAAAAGGGGAGTACAGTGGCTCCAGCTTTCCATATAAAACCATTGAACGGAATTTAAACACAACTAACGTGTCACATACATGTCTGTCGTCACATATACTGAGAGAGTAAAAATGATTGTCATGTCTGAAGTTGCAGTAAATGAATAAGATAAAGACCACGGTAGAAATAATACGGTATGCTCACGCGCATCTAGAGCTACGTCACTGCGGAGCAAAAATCGTGCCAAGTACAAAATTAATTAGAGGGAATAATCTTTGACATAAAATT
>JARFOC010000771.1:153794-178919 GCA_031763485.1 Osmoderma eremita | reverse complement strand
TTTTGCTCTCTCCGTACATGGTCGTTACATACAAAAAGCACCGTAAAGTGGCGCTCTCTATGAATCAAAAATAATGCCTTGAACTGAAGATACGCAAGGCCGGTTAGACCGTTATATTTAGCAGGCTGCATCATTTTTACATAATGCGTTGCACTATATGTTTTAATTATTTAATTGTATTAAGGTTTAATATACGTCAAAAATTGTATAGTCAACAATAGAGCATATGATTGTATACAAAATTTAAATTAATCTTTTTTTAAGATCATTATCGGTACCAAATATTGTCTAAAGAAACACTCAAAGGAGGTTTAAATGTAATGCGAAAATCGTTCTTTATTGATGAGAACGTATCTATAGCTGTTGAATTGTACAAATATCCAAATGCAATAAAAGAATTAGAGGAACTATGCTTTAGAGCAGCTTGTGATGGAGTATCCGTCGTTGCAATAGAGAAAACTTCTGGATTAGTGGCGGGAGCTTCGTTTAATAAGTTACAGGTATTTGGGTCAATTTAACAAGATAACAAACCAAAGAACAACATATTATAGGTAAAAGGTCAATCCGACGGCGGATTCTTTGAAAAATTTGCTGCCAAATGCAAAGAATCTTCCTCGAAGGCGTTAGTAATGTTTATGAAAGAAGCTGACGAATCTTGTGATCTATTTGCTCATTCCAGAACAGACTGTATGCTTGAATTGATGTTTCTCGCGATACTAAAAGAACATCGAAATAAAGGCATTGGTAGGAAACTATGTAAAGCTTCCATAGCACTTGGAGAGATTCTTTCACAAGGTGGAAACATTAAACAAAGCTTGACAGACCAACAACTTTCACTAGAACCAAGACCGAAAGCTGTTTCTGCGCTTTTTACCTCTTTCATCTCACAAAAGATTGGCAAAAATCTAGGCTTCGTCACCGCACTAGAAATCGATTATAACAGATGGAGTTTTAATGGAAAGACATTTGCAGAACGTATTGGACCAGAAACAACTTGTGTAGCTGTAGATTATAAATGTTTATAAAATGTTATAAGAATAATAACGAATTCAAGTTTATATTATTAATTGGTTTACCTATATCGGTATTTCCGCGCAGTGGTTCGCACGCAAATAACAGACACCTTATGTCCAAATAGTCTTTATTCTTATTTTGATTTTATTATATATTTATGTATACTATAGTCCATCGTAGGAATCATCATACCAAGCAAAAGTAATGGAAGAAGTACAAGCATTAAGACGGATCTGAGGACGGAGATGGCGCAGATCTCATTTGGACGACGGATCAGTGATGAAAGTGGGCCAGGGATTTAGCATTCGGAAGGAAACTGGAGTCAGTCATTAATGCTTGTACCCCCTTAAATGCTTTAGTAGCTAAAATGAATTTTTTTTTCGAAATGTCATAAACGATATGAGCATGCGTTAAATCATAATAATAATTTGCTCTACAGGCCGTGAAGACTTAGGCCTAATAAAATACTAATATTAGGAACTTTCTAGAAGTGCTCTACGGACTACACTCTCCATTTTCGTCTATTCCCTATTTTCATATTTTTTAGATCTTCAACTTTATTCATCCATCTCTCTCTTGGTATTCCCTTTCTCCTTTTTCCTATTGGTTTTCTGGGAAGGGCTAATTTTGGTAACCTTTCTCTGCTTAGTCTTTCTACATGCCCCAGCCAATTTAATTTTTGGGCTTTGACAAACGCTGGGGCTTTCATATGCTTCTTATACTTCTAGATTTTTTGCGTCTTCTCCATCCTTCCTCAGTTCTTACTCCTCCATATATAGCACGCAGCATTTTTTCCCCATCTTTTTATCGGCTCCTCTTCCACCTTATTCAGGACTCGCGTCTCACGGGCATATGTGGCGGTGGGTTTTATGACTGTTTTATAGATCCTGTCTTTTGTTTTCTTTGATACATATTTTAATTTCACGAGACTCTTCAGGCTTCCGTATTTCCGGTTTCCTTTTGCAATTCTTGCCTGGATTTCCTGTTCTTCACGTCCATTTCTTCAATATTAACTCCCAAGTAGACAAATTTACTTACTCTCTCGAAAACATACTCTCTGTTGTTTTTTTTTGCGCTCATCACCAGGTTATCTTCTCTTCCCATTGTAAGTTACGGAATTTATAAATTGATCGAATTCTGTTACGGCTTATGATCTATGTTTATTTAGATGACGTACGTTCCACAATTACGCAATCTATGAATCAGACTTTACTAGTGACCCGGCCTGATATGTGCAAATAGACTGTAAATTGTGCGTGTTACGGTAACCTGGTTCACATACAAAAATATACTTTTTGAAAAAACTTTTATTAAAATCCCAGTCCCGCATAACAATATCACTCATATAAAAGTTATACATACATCATTCAGTACATTGCATATGATTTTTATATAATAGATTGGTTAACTTAAAAGTTTGCTAAATAAAACCCCTAACCTAATTTTAGTTAGCATAACCAATGTATACGTTTGTTTTATATTTTTGCAATATTTCATCCAATGTAGTTGGGGATAATTTGAAATGAATTATAATAAAATTTACAAATAGAGAGAAGTGTATATGTAGTCCATGGAGTTTCTATGATTTTAAAGAGGTAGGTTTGTCTTTCAAATTCGCATTGGAAAGAAGGTAAAAATTCGATTGAATTGAAGAGCTTATGGTTAGACTATGGACAAGCCATATATGGCTACATAATCTGAAAAAAAAATTATTTCTTTGGTATCACATTTAATTCAATTGAAGGCAGAAATTTACCTATAATTATGATATGGAGTTTATTTTAATAAAGCAGTAAGGTTAATTTTAGATTTTCTGTGTTGTGTGTGATGATATAGTTTCTACAAACGTCATTTTTATAATTAAGAAATTAAAGAATTAAATTATAGTCGTTGTAGTTATCTTAAAAAACGGTGTAGTTCATATTGGATCATATAAAAATAATGCTGATTCCTTTCAAAAGACTTAAAGAAAAAAATGTATAGTAAACATAGAAGTGGACTTAATCTTGAGTTAAGGACCGTGGAAAAAAATACCGTCTATATTCTAATTGGCGCCGCTATTCCAATAACCGGCGAATGAAATACACGCTGCATTTTTATGCGAAGTGCGCACAATCAACGTCAAGTAGGTAGGGGAGTCCCCGTTAACCACATTCAGATTGAATTCCGTATGCGATACTAAAACGATGTCGTTTTGTGTCAAAATTAAGTTTCAATACAATTGTTTTGAGATGGATAGCCAGAATAAAAAATAAAAATGAGATTTTGGGTCGATTCGAAATAAACGCCGCACTTTAATAAATGCTACACGTCTTTTAAACGCCGCAAAGATAGACGTCCTAAATGATTAAACGCCGCGGCGCCTATTACAATAAATACGATATCAATGTTTGAAGTATTCAGTGACAATGTGAGATATCGTAATGAACGACTCGAGTTGGATTGAAACTTACTTTTATGTAATAAGGATACAAAAACGATATTGGTAAACAATATCAACATATTTCAGGCAGCTGTACATTATATAGCACTCTGGTTACATTAAAATTTATGAATATTATACAATTTTGATACAAAAATAGTAACATTAATTGTATCAGTTTGAGTCCTGAGTGTGATATTCTCAGTGTCAGTAAACAATGTAAATTTTACACTTTTTGGGAGAGTGTACAGTCTTATAACATAACTAAAAAGCAAAGTTAGAAGAGATTTGCAATCCAATATAATTCTAACTGCCAAAATCTCGAGAAAACGCAATTCTATTGCCAAGTAATTACGATTGTGATAAACGTGGTAGCACGAAAATTAAAATGTTAGAGATTTGGCGAAAAGGGCTGCCGTTGCTTGCGTCTTATCGCCGTTAAAATGTCTCAGTTCGTACATAACCTTATCACGTGCGAAGCCTAGCGCTATTAGTTCATTCACGTCTGATTCCGTAAATTTATCGCTTGGCATGACCTGTAATGTAGAAGACGGATTATTTGAATTATTAGATGACGAAGTAATGACATCTGTACTTGTTGATGCACCTGCAATAAAAAAATAATTTAGATACAAATAAAAAATTACGTTACCTTGCTATATACCGGGTGTTACGGTACACGATGGAGTGATTGGCATAATATACTGCTTATAAAATAAAATAATGAAGAAAACTATGGAGGATCTCAAGTTCAATGTGTAACTCAAATTCAATTTTTAATAATAATCATGTCGTAGAGTGGTGTGCAAAAAATAGGTAAAATGCAATATTCATATAGATACACTGGTAGCAAATATATTAGTCAGTATATATTAATGATTTAGTACTAAGAATGATCACCGTTTGTAACACAAAAACATTAAGTCTATTTAAAAATATAATTCAATATGTAAAGATCTAGTAATTGTGCAAAAATAAGCTGTTAACAATAATAGGTATACTTCAAATTAAACACTGTTTTCAAACAAAGTATAGAAAAAAGACAATGAATTTTAACGATAATTAGTATTTGGTAGTACTGGCTGACATCTACAAGGCATATGGTCTACCAAACGTTGGCATCTTTCAACGGAGATTAGTCGCCAAGCTTCCTGTGCTGCCTGCCACAGTTGTCCATTATTTTAATGCAGACACCGCTAATTGCTTTTTTAACATCCCCCATAGGTGCTCTATGGGGTTTAAGTCGGGTGACTGGAAAGGCCATTGCATTACAGTCATTTGATTTTCATCGAATCACGCTTTCGCTGCTCTGAACGTGTGTTTTGGATCATTATCCTGTTGAAACGTCCAGCGCAGCGGCATGTTATCTTCAGCATAAGGAAGCATTTCTTCATGTAATATATCAAAATTGTTTAAGCTTTTCTCTTATTCACATTACGGGACCTACACCATTCCAGCAGAAAGCAACCCTACAGCATCATGTTGCTTCCGCCGTGTTTTACAGTCTTGACGGTATATTGGGGTGAGAGTCCCTGTCCTTTTTGGCGTCTTAAATATTGACGCATTTTATCAGAGCAAAACAGATTCACTTTTATTTCGTCACTCCACAATATATTCCCCCATTTCGCCTTTGCCCATCCTACATGTTCTTTTGCAAAACATACTCTTTGACGAATATTTTGTTTGCTTAACACATTCGCCGTCGGTGACGCGTCCAAAGATGACTGTAGCCGACGCGTTAGCGGGTCACCGGCCGCGAATGTAGGGGAACTTTTCTTGGTGTTCTTGCACGTAGGTTGTTTTGTATAAGTCGTCTTCGAATGGTAGAGGTAATAACATTTTTGAGGGTGGTTGACGTAGCAAAATGATTTTTCTTTCAAGATCTTGCTTTTGCTGTATCTGTCCGGGCAGTTGTTTTCTTCTGGTCTACCACGTTTCTCTGCCTCTTCTCGCAATTTCACAGAGTTAAATACTTTATTTCGTGAGCAGCTTAAAATATTCGCTATGGCTGAATAACTTTTACCGTCTCGTCTTAATCTCTTGAAAATGTTACGTTCTTCTTTAGAACAATGTCCAGCGCGTCCCATATTTAGCTATGAAATCAGTCCTACCAAATACTAATGTCTCGATAAAATTAGTTTTTCTTATTTTGTTTGAAAACAGTGTTTAATTTGAAGTGTACCTATTACTTTGCACAGCCTATTTTTGCGTATTTACTAGATCTTTACCTATTGAATAATATTTTTAAATAGACTTAATGTTTTCAGTGTTACAAACGGTGATTATTCTTACTAAAATTGTAAATCATTAATTTATATTGACTAAAATATTTGCTACCAGTGTATCTGTATGAATATTGCCTTATACCTATTTTTTGCACACCACTGTATATCATAATTTCATTTACTTCTTTTATGAGTGAGATTTTTAATCTTTACACCTGCATTCTGTATCCTTGTGTTACATTTGTACATACATATTAAATGTTATTATAAATTACGTACTGTGTTGTTAACTACGTTAAAGCCTTATTAACAAATTATTGTAAAAATGAAGATAATAGTGTGCTTCCATATATATCTTTAATTAGTAATCGATTCATGTCGTTTATGGTCTGTAACTATTTAAGTTTAGACAATGATCACTGCCCCAGTTGCAATATTCAATTGTTATATTGTTTTTCCTGCATGTGTGTAATTTTAGCAAAATCTTCTATAGGGCGCACTAAAGTGACCTACTCCATTATCTACTACACTTTTATACAACAAATTAAAATTGAATAAACAGTTTTTCACAAGTATAATTGTTAAATTTATACATAAGATTTACGTATATACAAATGCACAGTAGAACTATCGGTGGCGTCTTACTTCACTTGATTTACGACTCTCTCTGTGTTCTGAGCTACTATTACTGCGCTTGTTGGCATTGCAATGGCCCGATGCAGATTTTTGCTGTCTTTTATTATCTAGAAGCCCGGCATAAGTTGAATAATTATAGATACAGAGTGGCGCATTAGTGTGGCAAAGCTCTATATATCCGTTATCATATAAGATATCAAAAAAAGTTATTTACGAAAATTGTAGACCGTCTTAAACTTAACATATTAAAATTATTTTCATATATATAGGATGTTACATATCACCAGGGTGAACCAAACATACGTTTTCTTAAATGGGACACCCTATGTCAAGGACTGTTTTGTGGGCGCCAAAAAAGACGGATAGCAACGGCCATCGACCGGAGACCCGTCCGTACCCAGGACAGTTGACGGGCTACAACCGCCTGCCGAGCCGAGCGCCCGCTTGCTGCCTACCTGCTACCGCACCAGTGCACCAATATCAAAAATCAATATTTGTAAAAGAAAAATTGACCTTGAACCTGCAATAATTTGCATATAAAATTGACCATAACTTCTGAAATACGCTGTACAATTCAATGAAGTTGTATATTGGGGGTGTGAGGCATGAGCTTAACTTAAATCCGAAATAATACACAGAGTGTTAGTATGGGCGACATCGGTGGCGCCTCGACTGCTGCACTGCTCGAGTTCATACTCAGGTTGGATTGGCTCGGGTAGGTGGTGGAAGAGCGACGCCGCCGGCGGAGGTAGCACAAAGGACCCAATATGGTGGCCCAAGTGCATGTGGCTGTTTGCCACCCTCCACACCATCAAATCCATCCAATATACAGGTTGTTCCATTTAAGAACACGTATGTTTGGTTCACGTTGGTGATATGAAACAACCTGTGTATATGAAAATAATTTTAAAATGTTAAGTTTAAGACTGTCTACAATTTTCGTAAATAACTTTGTTAGATATCTTATATGATAATGGATATATCAAGCTTTGCCACACTAACGCGTCACCCTGTATACGGTCAGACAAAAGACATGTCTAAAATAATAGTTCACATACCCGCAGCTTCACGACTTCTTTTTATAGCTTCCTGTAATTCTTTATCCTCTGCCATTTTTCTGGATTGCGATACCAAATCATCCTCCGATATTGTACTTAAGCGAGCGCACTCTGGCAAATCACTTTCTGCTAAAAATGGAGTTTCTGTACCAGTAGTACCAATATGCAATACATTTCCTTTCAAATCAATCGAACACTACAAATTAAATTACTTATCATTTGGAATAGTATGGCAATTGGTATAATGTGATTGTGTTCCAAAATTGCCAGAATTATTTAAAGAAAGAAAATCATACCTGGTGCCTTTTGAGCATATCTAAACCTAACAACATGTCCATTGGTTGTTCTTCTAAGACGGAAAAACTAGTTGTTAAATAGTCCTTTTCAATTTGAATCTGAACCATGTGAATACGTCCAATTATTCTTTGTACACCAACCCCTTTTGCAATACCGGCCCACCTGGTATCGACTAAGCGCATTATGTTGCATCGTTCAGCACAGGCGCTAGACATTATTGTTGTTTGAGCTCCTAAAATAATGAAATTTACATTAAAATATGAAAAAAAAAAATTTCAATGTGCAAACTAATAGTTTAAAATACCTGAATCAATAAATGCTTTCACTGGATGGCCATTAACTCTACAGTTAATATATAACATCACTACTGTACCAAAAGATTCTGGGTTGTATTCCATTGCTGCTTCCATATTAGCTTCAATATTTTTTTGTCGAATTTCTTCAGCAATCAGCCTTTGAGCTTCAGTATCAAATGGATGTGCATTCATCATCCTAATGCGTTGTCTTTCCCTCTCTTGTCTGGCATTTACTTGCTCTTGGAGAACAGCAGCAAAGTTATCTAAACGGCAATATTATTTTTAAATACGCGATAATAACAATAGGAAAAAAATATTTTTTCCTGCAGTAATTAGTTTACCAATATTTCCACTAAGTAAGGCATCTGCTAAACGTGGATTATTCTGCTTTAATAGAGCAAGTTGATCGGGATTTGCTAGAAACATATCTCTGATCATGATGGGATCATCTTCGGTAGGACGATTTCTAGAATTATTTCTGTTTGTCCCAGGTATCTGTATGTTACTAAAGTCTAGAGTAGGAACTGTGAATGTGATATAGATATTAACAGTATTGAATTTCAAAAAGATCTGAATATTCACCTGGATTAGCTTGAGATCCGGACTGGTACATGTGCTGTAAGATAACAACATCACCATCTTTAATTCCCAATTCTTTCAGTGATTTTTTATTGTCCATAAGCGGTCTTCCATTTGAAGCAATTACCGATTCACTAGCCGGAATACCTGATTCTACTTCACAAAACGCTTTAAAGTTTTCTAATTCTAAATCTTCTGATACATCCAATACAAATATATCGTCGGTTAATGTTGTTACGGTTACCTTCATTTTGGGTGTATTTTAACTTTCACGAGAAAAATTTTGATTTAATGGATTTGATTAACACTACCTTCTGTCTTTCAAACACATCGTAACCTCTCCAGTCTGTCACGAAGACACAAAGACACAGCTCAGCATTAAATATTTGACGTTTATTGCCGCGAGGGAAAACTCATTATTGAGTTGGGTACTAAGAACGCTCTTTCACTTATTACTATTGTTATACTAAAGTTTTCCAAAAAAAAAATAGCTGATATTTTGGCATCAACAAACGCGTTTGTTCAGTTTCTATTTCTGCCGGTTTTTCATAAAATCAGATTAAGCTTAAAAATAGTTTTTTCAGTCTATGTGTATATTGTGTTGCCTATATTGCTAGATAGGATCATTGCTAAGGTAACAAAATAACATTTAAAATAAAAGGTATAACAAGAGTATAGGTATATAGAGAGAGATAACATAGTGATAGTTGGCGCACTTGTAGGTTTGGTACTTTACTTTAGTACTTTAGGTACTTAGGAAAGTTAGGGCACTTGACGTTAAAATTGTGTGCCATTCCCTGTGGTGGTGTGTGAACCCAACTAAACAGATTACCGCACCAAATCTCATATATTTCAAACTTGACTGGGTGCATAATGCCAACCAAAATTCTATTCATTGTTCTATACAAGCTTTTCTTCGCATAATGTCATTGACAAAATGTGCCAAAAAGTGTATGCATTCTGCCGTGCAGATTTCTAAGTAGCACATGTTCTATTTCCAACTATAATTCTGTTTAGAAAGTGAACCCACAAGTTGCGCAAAAAAAAAACACGCATTGACGGTTTCTATTAACGCATTCCTGAAAATTATATTTACAATTGGAATTAACCTTTTTGCTTACCTGACGGAATACCATAAACGTACTGTTCGCATTACTCCTGTCGCACAAAATTGTTAAATCCACTTATTTTTCAAACACAATAGCGCACCAACCAGCTTTAACAATAATTTTATTCACGTATTGACTTCTACAATAGCAACTTAAAGACTAAAGACTCTGAAGGAAAACAATTTGCTCTAACATTAATCTACCCTACTCAACAAAAACACACCCATTACGAATATAATTACACTAAAAAGTACAGTCGGGTCGAGGTACCTGACGATGCATCATTTTTAGTAGACGTGCATTAACAAAATAATAATTAATTCGGGACACGTCAATATTTACCGGCGAAATACACAATAATAATAAAAATAACGATAATGATTAAACATTAAGTAAAAACCAAAAGAACTACTAACAACTAAAGGAATTGTAATATAAATTTAAAATACTTAGGTAAAATTTTGCACTCAGAGTCGAGTAACCCTGGTTTACACCAAAGATACTAATGCGCAGTGCACTGAGGACATTTATGAAATTCATTATAACTTGTTTCTTGTAGGTTAGGTATAGGATACGGTGGCTTAAAATAAATTTAAGTTAAAAAATATCCCTTACCACCTTGTTGAGTAAAGAACTCTGAATACGCAGGAAAAATGTAATGTTAAGCGTATCACCCCGAGAACAAACCTGTTCTTAGAACGACACTATCAAACATTTCCTTTGTGGTTTTTCTGCTGAGGATGGAAATTTAGTTGCCGAAATGCGTATTCAGAGTTCTTTACTCAACAAGGTGGTAAGGGGTATTTTTTAACTTAAACTTGTTTCTTGTTTAATTTAAAGTTGACGAGGAAATGCCAATCGGCGCAATATAAAACATGATATTGAATATTAATTGTAAAAAATTAATAAAAACTGGTGTAATAATTAATGTAAGGACACAATGTACAGCACGAGCAGCACATTTACCTTAACGTTGTAGCGACATATTTGTATTGGTGTTTGTTTTTAATACTGTTCAAATATATGCAGGTCACTCATTTTCAGCCGTCACCGTGGGGATCTTGCTTATTATTGGAGATAAAGGGTAGGTTTACATTTGGCAAAGTTGCTAAATTTTGTGCTTGTTATGAACCCCAAGAAAAAATGAATCTGTGACAAATGGCGTTCAAGATTTAAAAAAAACGGAAAAAACTAATTTTCTTCTTTTACCTCCAGTGCTATTATTTGGCCGTGCGGAGAAAAACTAAAAACACATTCTCAACGTCACTTTTGATCTTCTATCTAATGGTGTACTCGAAATTTTTATATGACGTTTCGATTTCTTCTGGCCACCATCAATTTTCTTATTTCTTACCGACGCCATATTGGATTTTGACACTGTCAAAAAGATTTTTTTTTCTGATTTCAACTATCTATAACAAATTTTCGGTTTGATTTTATTGACCAAGAAATTATTGATCGGATCGAAATACAACAATAGAGAGTGTAAGATATTTACAACTGTATCCAGAACGACAACAGCCACATCGAACCATTCTTCTAGACCTTGTTTGAAACTTGGTCGAGAATGGATTGTTTACTAAGCCGCGTAATGTTAATGTTAACAGGAATTTGAATGAAGATCAACGACTGGAGTACTGCAACTGGTTAGTTTGAAGGTTAGAAGACGACGGAGATATTTTAAACAAAATCATCTGGTTAGATGAATCAAAATTTACCAATTCTGGAATGTTTAACAGAAATACGGAGCACTATTGGGTATTAGAAAATCCCAGAAAAAATAGGGCAAGAAGACCTCAACATCGTTTTGAATTAAATGTTTTGATGGGCATTTTGGGAAATCGTCTCATAGGATTATGTATGAAGAAACATTTGTAGTGTTATTAGTTTAGATCACCTAATCATGAAGTGGGCTTTGAAGCCGCTGGTCTGAAATATGGAATGTATTATATTATTACAATCTATAGATCGGCATAAGGTAATTTCGATAGATTTATTGAATTATTATCTGAAATGTTGAATAAATTATTTCGTTAAGCTGTTATTGTCAGTGGGGAGTTCAATATGTATTTTAATACCTATGACGTGGGTTGTACCACGTTGTGTAATGTGTTTGCATCGTACGGCTTTTCCTACCTTAATATTGAAAATACACGTGGTAGTTCGTGTCTTGATAATTGCTTTATTAATTTTAATACCGAATGTGCTATTCCCAATATAAAATTGATTATCTTACCTCTGATCACTCATCTGCTCTGACTTTAACAATTAAGACCGAAGATAAATTAGACGACATAAGTAACCTTGTTAACTTTACACCAATAACCCAGACAGGTCTTTTTTGTCTTTACAATGTTTTGGAATCGGTCAATTGGCCCTTTATTAAATATTTTTATTCAGTAGATCAAATACGTTAACAGTACAAACTTAATTGGTTTGATGATAATTTACGCAATATGCGGGAAAATCTAACATCTTTTAGGCAATTTAACCCTTCTTTAATAGCTATATAATTAACATAAAGAAACAATATCGAGCTGCCTTAAGGAATTCCAAAATATTTACTTATGATAAGTATATATTCTAACACCGAAATGACCCATGAATATAATAAATTGTTCCAAAACCAAGATCAAATATTTTAAATGCAGACTTTTTTTTTGTAAATACTGCGGACAAAATCATAAACGATCTTCCACTCGCAAACATTGACGCCTCCAGTTTCTTGCCTAAAAAATTTGATACCTCTTTCAGCTTCCAACAAGTTAGCTTCACTGAAGTTAGATCTCCTTTTCTCCATTTAAAAAATTCTTGCAGCAAGGATGCTTATGGGATTAATTCAAAAATAACTAAAACTTTTGACTAACATAATAATTTATCCGTTTACCAACTTGATTAATGAATGCATTAGTAAGGGTGTTTGTCCCAAGACTTTCAAGGTATCAAGTGTATCTCCAATATTCAAAAAAAGTTCAATTGATGATGTTAATAACTATCGACCGATCTCCATTACCCCTATACATTCTAAAATATTTGAAAAGTTCTTAAAAGACCAAATCATTAATTATTTTGAAAAAACATCATTATATAGTCACTGCCAATTTGGTTTTTGAAATAAGATGTTACTACACTAGCTTTACAAAATGTGAGCAACATTGTCTTACAAAATTTTGAACATAAGAAATATACTGGGATCACATTGTATGACCTTACTAAGGATTTCGATTGTGTGAACCATCAAATTTTGATTGATAAATTAAAATATTACAAGTTCTCATATGTTACTGTACAATTACTTGAATATTTTATTACTGATAGAGTTCAGCAGTGGGATTTCGTAAGGCCGTCGTTGCGTCGACGTCGAGCGATCCGACAGAGACGGAATTCTGTAAGCGTTCGACAGCAAAAGTACTGTCGAATAACTCGACAAATTTACACGGCACCTCTGCCGGTGTCGTTCGTATGTTGCATTTCTTTCTAACGAATGTTATAAGTTTCTTTCTTTGTTTGGTGGTAGGTACATTCAAGTGTAAAAAGTCTGGCAAATATAATATATGAAAATTGGGATAATAAAATGAACCCTTGGAGCATATATAAGAAAAAATAAATATGCTTTATTTTTATTTTAATTCTTATCCTTTTTTCTATATTCAGAAAAAAGTATTACTTTCGGTATGTTACACATAATATACAGTAATACATAAATATTTCCATTAAAATCATAGATGTTGTTCAAAGTAAGGGATGTACACATTGGGAAACAATGATTAATTTTAAGAATAAGCATAGTGTTGGCTTCGGGACAATTTTCTTTGTCAACGGCAGGTAAAAAAAATTATGGACTGAACTAATGGAACAAAAATGCACTTAGATTGGTAAACAAAGCGTTGAAAAGTGGAAGAGAGTACTGGTTTTGTTAATATGAATTTAATTCATTAAATAATTTGTATTTAGAGTGGGAGTTATCAGGATGTTGACCGGCATATAAAATTAATTGTCCATTTTCGTCTTGACTGGCTTGATTTAAGAGATTGTGGAATATAGGGGAACATTTTTGTAACAATGCAAAACAAGTATACAATTGTATAAAAAAATTAATCAAAATCGAAATATTTGTTGGTTATGTAAACGCAAAGAAATTACACATTCTTCACACATTATTTCTTAACCTCCTAGCACACAAGGGATACAACTGATGTCATTTGCTCCAATAGCGGCATTTTAGGACAAAAAGTTTCCCAGCTGCCGAACCTTACCGACCGCAAATATGACACCCTTACAGAATCAAAATCTTACTCGACGTCGAGTTTGATGTCGTGTCGTCGACGTCTGTCGTGTCGACCTTACGGAATCCGGCAGCAGTTCAAACACTGAAAAAGTTGAATTGATAGTTCATCCGCCGTACAGCCCTGATTTGGCACCCAATGACTTCTTTTTGTGTCCGCACATCAAACAAAAATTACGTGGTCAACGTTTTTTTCGACGGCTGAAGAAGCGGCTGATGCTTTCAAAATGCATATTTTGGAGGCACCTTAATCGTAGTGGTAAAAGTGCTTCGGAAACCGATTCAAGTGAATGCAGAAGTGTATTGATCTTCATGGAGAATATTTTGAAAAACAATAAAGCTATGTACTATGATTAATTTTAGTTTCTGGTCTCTATTCCCGAAATGTAAAAGTTATCTCTGGTATCATCAAGTAATAGAAATTATCATAAAAAATGATATGTAATTTAATAGGAAAAGGTACTTACGGTAGGGTTTTTTCTGTTATCTTCGTGGTGTGAATTTTTTCCTAATGTACCACAACGATTCAGTTGTATGTAAAATTCATAATAGTCTCTTCCGGTACCATTTATGTACATGCAATCTGGATCGTAAGCATAGCCTGAAATCAATTAGGTGTAAGTAAGTGTAAGTATGGAATATAATTCATAAAATGGAACACATGAAATAAACCATATTAATTAAAACTTTAACACGCTGCAACATTGAAACAAAAGAAGGTCGGTTTATATATCATTCTTTTCTTAGAATGGCATTAACTATCAAGTGCCTAACAAATCTGTCCGTTGTGTGAGTCCTGTACAACTTGGAGGACCTCACGGCAATAAGGCCAAATGCGGTTGACCCCCACTTGTTTTTGTGCAAGAAATGTGGTTTGTGATATTTCCGCTATTAAGCTCTGGCCACACATATCCGGTCCGTGTCCGATACGAGTTCCGCATGAGACTCGCACGACGTTCGATCCGAACACAGGTTTAAATGCGATAGGCCACACATGTCCGTCGCGAGTGCGACAAGAGCACGGGGTGCGTACAGATCTTGTCACCTGCAACGGGTCATTTGCTTTTTGTCGTACGAGTTTTGAACTCGGGCAACGTAGTTGCGAATACGCATTATGTTAGCATGTATATTATCGTTATATAAACACACCTGTTGTAAGCACATATTTTTATAAAAAGTGTAATGATGGAATGCACTTATTCCAGAGTGTAGACAATGAAGAGAAATTAATATCGGTGGAGTAGAGTTAAAAGCGTTGCACATTCTATATACCGGAGACCTTAGCATAATGGGGTTTTGGGGTATAAAATGTGTTACAATACCTGGTACAGGGACGAGGTACTACAAAGTTGAGGTAGATTAGTAGCTCAGGGGCATCATTGTTGTTATTTACGAGATTTTACAAGAATTTAATATCTGTTCTGTTACGACGTAAATCTAAGGAATCAACGTTGAATAATATAAGTAAAGCCACTATAACCTTGACTATAAGACTATAACCTTGAACTGGATACTCGCCTCGTAGCTTGTAATATAAGTACTTTAAAAGCTCCCTTTGTACTTTCTCCAATGCATATGAATGGTACTAAAAAGAAGGTGACCAGATCACACAGGCATATTCTAATTTCGAACGAATAAAGCTAAAGCTAAAGTTCGATGATGGAGAAAGGTTTTGTAATGCGAACAATGAATCCCTAAGTTCTCAATGCGGAGACAGTTACAGAGTAGATATGTTCATCGAAGGATACCTTAGAGTCGAAGGCAACTCCAAGATTTTTAATTGACGACTGTCTGGCTAAGTTGTCATTGTCGAAATAGTAGAGGAAATGTAATGGATGAACCTTACGAGTGTAGCTTACAACGGTGCATTTACTCACATTCAAGCTTAATCTGTTATTAATGCACCATGTTTAACTCACTTTGGAAGTGGACACAGTCAACAACCGAGTTAATAGCATTGTAGAGCTTTATTCATCATCAGCCAAGAGCAATTTACGACAACCAAGCACATCGCATACATCATTAATACACATATATAGTAAGTAGGAGAGGTCCTAAATTCGTTCCTTGAGGGTAAAAACATTGCGATTTGCGATCCAGATGAGTTACATAATGCTTCCTAAGCATGAGATACGACGAGAACAAGATAACCAGTGATGTGGAGAATCCAATTTCTCGAGCAGTATAGAATGGTCAATCCGATCAAGAGCCTTGGTTAGATCTGTGTAGATGACATCAACTTGTTTATTACTATCAACGATCAACATTATCTGAGATAAACTGACTGATGATTGCCAATAGAGTTGTTACTGAAGAATCCGTGCTGATACATAAGAGGTCTAACTTGCGAGGAAATGGAGAAATGTAAACATCTTTCGAAAACCTTTGCAATGTTGTCGAAAATAGCTTTTGATCGATAATTTTCTAATTAACTACTTGCAAGAAACTCCACGGCATTGGTTAATATGCCTTGCAACATCACCACCACTATCTTATGTTGTTTTGGTCGTTGCAAAATTCTCTGAACAGAAGAGTATTTGACGATTTGAAAAGTTCAACTTCAAAACTTCGTTTTGTCCAAATGAAAATTTTCAAATTGGGGGAAAGATGGAATAATGACAGAGAAAAAAGTGCTGGTTACTTTGATGAATGAATGATTCTACTTTTATTCATAGAAATTGATTAATAATTATCCTATTAGAAAACACTACGATTTTTCCGGCTAAGCCAATATCATGGAAGTAGTGAAAATGATTGGAAATTCAAGTAAAGCAACAAAAGGACATTTTCAAGGTTAAATACATGGCTGGCATATTGTGGTTGGCAAATTGTGTAAAGGACCATGTAGGCTAAGAAAGTGCGAAAATGTTAAGACTGGCAGAATTCCAAACAATATTTTATAGTATTAAGAGCACACTAAATACAAATTTATTGATATCAAATCCAAAATCACTGAGGTTGTTGTCACTATGCAGGCCGGACTCACTTTTATTGTATCCATTAGTATCCATTAGTATCACATACAGTTAAGCTGTACGCTGAAATCTCACTCAAAGGTATTGTGTGTTGGATATTTTCTAAATATTTGGAAAATAGTAAGTAACCTTCTCTGAAATGTGTAAATTTTAAATATTTTATTCACGACGACCATTTAGTCATTAATGTTCCATCTTTCATTTTTGTTTCTTTGAAATCCTAGTGGTGTTTGAATAATGGTAAATATTGGAACGTTCTGTAACGGCTGTAACTAGTTGATTAAATTGTTTAAAATTTATAATAAAATTTTTGGGATAACATAACATAACATGTTATGTTAGGGTCAGCCTGCATACATAAAATAATCATCAGGGAAACGACAACTAAAATCAAAAATCGACGGGTCCGTGCGTTTCTTCGAGAAAAAACATGTGAATTTTAAATGAAGTTATTTCAACCTTTACGCGCTCACTGTGTGTATAGGAATAGCGGACACATCTCGTGACAGCTACGCACATCTGTAAAACAAAGGAGAGGCTTGCTGTTCAGAAAGTGTAACAGATTGATCTTTGCTACGGAATAGCAGGAGCACTAGCCACGCAGACGATTGCAGCACGTTATACGCAAGCATTTCTATTCCACCTGCGCACTACCTGTGTGAAAGATTCACCAAACCTGTATATTTCGTTTTCGATTAATCTAGAATGTAATATAATCACCCATGAGCACATATAATGTTTCGAGTGTTTCATATTTTAATGTATGAAATATGCAAGGATAAAGACAAGGTATAAGTAAAGAAAAGCACTCACCGGCGGAATATACTAATCCTGTAAAAGAACCATTCAAGCCAATTCGAATTTTCATATAGTCATCTTGACATTCGGCTTCAATATCTGCAAAAGAATGAAATAATAAAAAAAATCTCTGATATACAAACAAAGCTTGCCCTTAAACTTAAGTCGTTCGAGAGTAAATAATTGGATATTTTACAGGTGGCTTTGAAATCCAATTAACACACCATTGATGTATACGTGTAATACGTGTTACGGGCAACAATAGTTTATAAGAGGGTCATCAAGATTAGGAAAAAAATGGCGAGTTCTCGTAACCGGATGGATCTCAAGAGTTTACACAAGAGAATATTTATTAGGTAGACTCTTTATATGCTGTGTGTATGTAGTGATATTAAAAAAAAACAATAACCGGAAGATTTTGACGAGGAAAATTATATATAAAATTAACTGCATTTTGTTGGTGTATACGAACTTGAAAGGTGTATTGCACGAAATGCAATTAATATGGTAGAATGAAGGTCAATTTAAAAAGTAACTGCAAACAAGCGGTAAGTAATACTAATTAAGATTCCTGAACTTTTAGTTTATATTAATTTTATGTATAGTTAGTTAGGATAATCGTATGTTTCCGTGCTCCCAGTTTGAATGAATTCTGACACATGCGCAGAAGGCCCCAAAAATAAGTAACGTTGTCAGATGTATATTATTACTGATCAGCAGCGCCGTAAGCGGTATGAATGGAAATTACATACATTTGAATTTTTCAACAGTTATATTTTCTGCATTCTACGACAGGCACAGAGATAACGTTAAAACTAGGTGACTGATCTCATTTTATTATATTATTTCGAATAAGATTATAGAAAAACCTATGATGGTTTTTGTGGTAATATTGTATTTACCCCGTCAACTGTTCATTCTACGGGAATGATCCAGATGATCCAGTTAGTGTTTGTTTTCGTTATAATAAAAGTAGTTAATTTTTAGAGTTTGATATTGAGAGATGTATTTTTATGTTTTGTACAAGTTACTGATTTAACTCTAATAAATATTGCTACAGTTTTTAAATTCAAATTAATTCCCCCAAATGGGGCTACAAGTATTAAACGAAATGTAACATGGTCCATGTGTATTAAATGCCCGCGAGTACCTGGGATCTGTGAGTACTGAATCGCACAATTACTGTTAGTTTGTTATGAAGTAGATAAGACATCTAGGTATTTGGGTGTAATTTTTTATATTGTACTTACGTTGAACCTTCGTTGTATTAAATCTAAATCTCCTAAATTCTCTATCCCATGCATCTACTGGTAATCTCCAGTTTATGTCGTCGTTTAGTTCTGGTGGATGTCTACCTCTTAAGGATGGAATCGGTAAATATCCTTCAGTGTCACCGATGAAAACCACCTGAAATTGTTAATCTCCTTTATTATAATAATAATATGTTGTTATATGTATTATGTTCATTTATGATTTCGTTCGGTACATATTTTATACAAAATCATATCTAAAGTAGCTTTCACACATGCAAACAATTTTGTAATACTGATTTATGAAATAATATATCATTTCAAATGTGAAATTCTTGCGTTTAGGTTATTTTAAAAATGTATCTTATTTATTTTATTTTATACTAAATAATCAAATCGTAGTTTAGTTTATATTATCAATGCAAAAAAGCTGTTGATCGTAGGCCTCTTTAGCTCAGTGGCAGAGCACTGGTCTTGTAAACCAGGGGTCGTGAGTTCAATCCTCACAGGAGGCAAATCGTGTACCACGTACAAACCAGCGGTGTTTGGTGTTCCAAATCACCTTTTTTTTGTTATTAGTTAAGCTGTTGTCCATTTTATGCAAATTAAAAACTGGATTATAGAATAAATTCAAATCATTTTCGTATTAAAAAAATTACGTTGTGTATGATCTTATATAAGTATTTTATCTGAGGAGCATCGACAAGGTGGCAAAGCTCCGTAATCATATAAAATATCAAGTTATTTACGAAAATTGTAGACAGTCTTAAACTTAACTTTTTAAAATTATTTTCATGCAGAATGTTCCATATCACCAGACATTGGTTTTCTTAAATGGAACAATCTGTATATTATTTCGGATTTAGATTAAGCTCATGCCTCACACCCTTAGATCATATATATTACCATGGATACCGCTATCACCATATCAGTCTATATACGTTACTGTTTGCAACATGTACTTTTACGATTTTCGAGCTATTACTTTCATGCTTATGAACATTATATGTAGTTATCCCTTATCTAACCTCTCGTGGAACCGGAAACGGAAATGCATGCGGATTCCGTGCGACTTATTATGGGATGTATGCGATTTCACAATTTTATTAAACAGACATTAGACAGAGTACCGTTAGACTTAGGTTAGAGTTCTGTCAATGTGTGGTCAATGTCAACTACTGTTGTCCAACAATCTGTATGAGCGAGCTATTTTATGTTGACATTTAAAAATTAGGTTAGGATATCATAATAATATAGTTTGTCCAGAAAGACTTCGTGATTCACGCTATCAAAAGCTCGACTTAGATCACAGGTTGTCAATCGGACGTATTCAATCCGGTTGTCGTGGATTTTTCCCTACGAAAACCATGTTGAGCTTGGGTGATGATGTTGTTTTTGTCGAGGAAGTTATTTATTCTACTGCTAATTCAATTATTTTTGAAAATGCCGGTAGTATGGATATGGGCCTATAATTTTCTGGATCATGAATTTTTAAAGATTGGTAAGACCTTTGCGATTGTTAATTCGTCCTGACTCCTTCCATAAGACAGTTGTTTATGATCATTACTAGCGGGTTAGTTAGACTCGGAGCAATAGATCTTCATAGCCTGGTGGAGAATCCATAGTGATCTAAAGAGTTTTTGCTTTTGATCTTTCTAATTATTTCATTCACTTCAACAGACGTGACTGGTCCCAAGTACGACGAACCACGAACGTTTAGGGGAACATTTTACAATAACAACGGGAAACGCTTTTCCAAAAAGTCTAAATAAACTTGAGCATTCACTCGTTCTTCCAAAAAATGTAGTCCAATTACATAATCTCCTAGCTAGTAATAAAGACTTAAAACTGTCTTATTGTCATTTTTCCACGATTAAATAATTGAGAAATGAATGTATTTGAGTTTTGACTCGCCCTTTATTAAGTATTGACAATTTTGAAAAAATGTCACTTTGCTAGAAAAGTGAACTCTATGTTTGTAAAATATAAATTTCAGACTATGTTGTTTGCATTAGACAAATCTTGAACCTACAGTGATTTGCATATAAAATTGACCAAAACTTCTGAACACGCTGTATGATGAAATTGTATATTGGGGGTGTGAGATATGAGCTTAACCTAAACCCGAATCAATATACAGGGTGTTATATTTAAGAAAACGTATATTTGGTGCATCCTGGCGATATGAAGCAACCTGTATATATGAAAGTAATTTTAAAATGTTAAGTTATGTTAAGATATCGGATATATCAAGGTTTGCCACACTAATGCGTCACCTGTATGTAAGGAATTGGTTGTGTTGCCTATTTGTAGAACATAAACAATTTGGACTGTATTTTATTTGTTTAATGGTGCACTGAATTACGCTTGATACAATAATAAAGTATCGTCACCTGTTACTTGTAAGTAGGTACATATATTCTCTATCCCTGCTCTTGCTGACTGCAGTATTACCAAAATATGTGCCCTTGATGCACCCTTAAAAATGCCATTGAAATGGCGGTATATTTAAACTCGCATACCAGTTCTACGCTTGAACAAGTTGTAACAAGCAGTAAATACTACTTAATTACAGTAGGTGTATACGTAGAATTTCATAACTCCCTTGTTCAGCTATGAATATGACTTCCTTTCGCTTATCTTTGCTTGTTCTAACAATAAAGGTATTTCTAAAAGCATCATTGTACGGAAGATTATATCGAAACAATACCTGCTCGTGTAAGATAACAGTGCTTGTAGAACGCAGTCGAGAAGGTGCAATATGTTAGATTTGCACTCAATGCAAAGTAGCTTAACTACACAATAAATTTTCTGTACTCCTCAATAATTTGTTGTAAATATAAATGATTTCGATGCATAATTTCTAACAAAATGACAATATTTGTACTTGCGGGCAGCACTTTATGATTCATTTATGTATGTAAATTCTTTTTTTCCCTTCTTTTCTTGGTATGTTGATCATAATTTTTCTCTCGATTTAGTTCTTAGGAGCTAGTTTTTATTTTATTTTATTTATATTATTTAAAAAAATAGTTATGTTTTTGTTGACTTGTTATGTGCACGTATAGTGTCAAAATAACAAACAACAAATAAACTAGTAATATACATAACCCAACAAAAGAACTCATTTTCGCGGACAATCTAAATGATATTCATTAATCGTTTACACTATTAAACAAAGAATACATTTAAAGTGGCAATTAATGTAAGTACACTGATATTTTTGCCAATATCTTTTTAAATGAGGCAAAAAAAAACAAATATGAAAAATGATAAAAGAAGGAGAAAGTTTAAGATAAATATGTGCTGTGTAAGATAGTCTAACCCAAATTTTTATTTAAGCCATAATTCTTGAGATATGACAAAAATTGTGTTTTTTAGCGGAAGCCATAGTCGGCTATGACTTCATAAAAATTGCATTTTTTTCAGTGATTTCAACGATATAATACTTGCCGTAATTCTTTTTACAAATAAATAAATTACAGTCATGTTCTCCTTTTAATATCTGAACTGTTCACGTAGTAAGCTATGGAGATAATTGATAGATGCAAACGACAATTATTGACAGGTGCAAATAACGTTAGTTTTCATTTAACGCTAATTAAGGTTTCGTAAACTAGCAATATAATTTTTTCTAATCTAGAAAGGCGTGATATGGTTGAGTGTTACATTTTGTGTCATAAAAATGCCGAACAAACTGCACAACACTATTTCGAGTGGTACTTCGATCGTCGCCAGCCTTCTCTAACTACTTTTAAGAGATTGTACGGTAAGTTTGGGGAGTGCGGCTCTTTCTGTAATATAATCATACTGCAAGAAGCATTAGTGAACAGACGGACGTAAATGTATTGGCACGTGTAATGCAAAGTCCATCGATTTCAACACGACAAATTTCAATAGAAGCAGGCACTGCACACCGTACTATTGTACGACTACTGAAGAAGCATAGGTTTCATCCATATAAATTACCAGTTGCACAAACACTGCACCTTGGTGATTATAATAAGCGTATTGGATTTTGTACTTGGTTTAATAACATGTGTGAGGCTGACCCGCAGTTTAAAGTTAAAGTTTTGTGGACGGATGAAAAACGATTTACAAACTGCGGCATGTTTAATAGACATAACGAACATCATGTTGAACAGAGGAGACCCCGAGCTCAGTTTGGATTTAATGTTTGGTGCGGCGTCATTGGTTGAATAATTCTTGGTCCGTACAATTTTGATGGTACATTATCGTTATCTTCACTTTCTGCAGGACGAGTATGATAATATGTGAGATGAATTACCCTTACACATATGCTCGAATGGTTTCAACACGATGGGGCACCACCGCATAATCAGATAACGGTACGAAATAATTTAAATCAAGCATTTCCGAACTCGTGGGTAGGAAGGACCGCGCCGGTTGCACGGCCACTTCGATCTCCTGATTTGTCTGTTGTAGATTTTTATTTATGGGGAATGGTAAAAGATAGGGTGCATCGACAATCATACGATACAGTAGATGATCTTACACACGTTGGCCTAGATGCTTTTGTTAATATTCATGGGCGCAATTTCCCCATAAGAAATACATTGGGTCCAAAACACTACTTTTTCTGCCATCTTGGATTTCATGATCCGTTCTGCCCCTAGTTCCATTACAACGGGTGGCTGTTCCAATATATCGGCCAAACGTTTCCGCCACAACAGATAGCCGTTCAATTGAACGGATCTTCGTTGCAATTGAACGGCTATCTGTTGTGGCGGAAACAGCCGGCCGATATATTGGAACAGCCACCCGTTGTAATGGAACGGTTGTTTGTTGGGGCAGAACAGATCATGAAATCCAAGATGGCGGAAATAGTAGTTTTTTTGGGCCCAATGTATTTCTTATGGGGAAATTGGGCTAGAATTCTTGTAGCTCCTCTACTTACATTATTTCCTTTAATTACGTTGTTTGAGTAATACTTTAGTTGTATTTTAATTTTCTTTATTTTTCTTAATTGATCGTTTGTCTTTATCTCTTTATTAATTTCACAGATATTACTGCCATCTAAAATCGTAATTCTAACGGAATAAACATTTCACACCAAAATAATTATAATTATGATTATAATTCCGAAATTAAAAGACAAATTTTAATAACTATCTTGTATTTTGTTGGCATCCATCAATTGTTTCCATAGCTTACTACGTGGACGGTTCAAATATTAAAAGTGGGAAATGGCAGTAATTTATTTATTTGTAAAAAGAATTATGTCAAGTATTATATTGTTGAAATCACCCAAAGAATGCCTATCTTATGAAGCCATAGCCGACTATGTTTTCCACTAAAAATCCCAATTTTTTTGTCATATCTCAAATAAAAATTTGGGTTGTCTTATACAGCACATATTTACCTTAAACTTTCTTCGTCACACTTTTTTTAAGTCAATAATGATAGTGCTACAGGTACTGATTGGAATAACAAGAAAATAGTTTTTTTGGAGATTTCTAGATAGCCGTGCATTTTTCAAGAAACAAAAGTCTCATCCAATTGAACTCGTAAAGCTGCAATTTTTCCCTATTTGATTATTCCTCTATCTCCGCTAGTTTCCGACAACCCTATTAGAATGAAAAATTATTTTATTCGAACGATTAATTAAGACAAACAAAACAACATAACAAAGGTGAAGTGTAATTTCACAGAAAGTTTTCTAAGTGTCCTCTTTGTAGTTCAAGGCAATTCTGGGTTTATTCCATCAGTACGTGTACGGGTTTTCAGTTCATCTAAATGACGTATTTGCATGTTATTATATATTTTACTTTTTAGATAACCTCAAAGATCCATAACTAATGGATTAATCGAAAGGAAATTTAGTATTTTTCAATGAATAAATGTAGGATACAACCCGGAAGTTTTGAGTGTTGACCTTACCAATTATTATCTACCTTGAAACTGTTAAAATATTGCGATATAGTAGAATTTGGTTATGTTCTCAATAAAGTGTAGAATTTCAACTTTGAATGAAGAAATTATTTTATTCTAATTGTTAATTAAGACAACAAAAAAAGGTAAATGTAGTTTCGGCAGTAAAAAGTGCTTTATTCAAAGTTTCCACGTTTTCGTTTAACAAATTATAACGTGCCGATTTCATCCCAAGTATATTTTGTAAATAAAATAAATTATCCGTGCGAATTGGGGGTAGCAAGGCCAT
>JARFOC010000771.1:87397-124626 GCA_031763485.1 Osmoderma eremita | reverse complement strand
TCAACCTTTTCAAAAGCATATGCTGTGCCGTTTCTGCTCCTAATGTTCAAAAATGCCTCCTCTCCCACTTTGTTATCCTTCATTACCATATATTTAGTCTTATCCTGGTTTATGCATAGCCCATACTCTTTTGTTTTTTCTTCCAACAGCAGAAAAACTCTCACCATCTCTTTTCTCATTCTTGCCATTGTAAGCACTACACATTTATTTTATTCTTTCCCTAATTTAAAATTCCTAGAGTTCGACTATTTTAGATATTTAAATTTTTTTTTCCATATAAATCTATAAATCTGTATGAGTGAGCTATTCTATCTATTCGGTGTTGCCAGAGAATTGTTTTATTATTACATATTTATGTATTGTTGCTGTTTCTGTTTCAATATTTTATTTGTTAATTTTGTTTTTAATTATTTGTTATACCTATTTATTTTTTACTTGAAAAACTTCTTTAAACAAACAATGGGTAGAAAGTGTATCATATATGGTGCATTACAAAAGGCAGGTGGGGCATTATCTTTTCACAGGTTAGTATATTACTATATATTTTGTACCAGAAAACTTGGTTTTATAATCTTTAATAGAAGTTGTTGAAATATGATGGCATTTATTTTGGATTAATATTTTAGGTTTCCACAAAACGAAGATCAAAGACTATCTGGCTAAACTCCTGCAACATCACCGCAGATGATGTAAACCTTAAATCCATTGTTTATTCACATCATTTTAAAGATGACAATTATGATAATACTTATTGCACAATGTGTGTTATGCCATTGATGGTAACATGGAAAGTAATCACGTTATTTATATTAAAAAAAATTGTTCTGTCCTCAATAATGACTTAACTCCTTATATATAAACAGTAACAAACAAATTAACATAAAAACATGACAACTGCAAATATTAGTTTTTATTCTGAATATAAAATCAAAAAGTAAATTTACATGACAGATCATTAGGCAAAAGCTGAGAATCTGAAAACTTGTAATTTTACCTTTCTTCTTGTTCACCCTTAGCAAAAACTAAAAAAAAAACACTTCACATTTGTTTACATTCTCAGCATTAATTGTAAAATTTCTTCTTGTTCTTCCTCGGAGAATAAACATCAGACATTTCAAAATTTTTCATTACATTTCTATAAAAATGTGCCAGCAGCGTTGAAAATAAAAGATAAATTCTTTCCTTTATCCGATATGGGAACTTTGCACTTGTAAGCATTTACCAGTTATAACATATTTGCTTTTCCTATTCTTTCAAAATTTATAGTTTAAAAAGATTCATCTTGGGTTAAGGTATTTTTGTAGTGGATTCTTTATTGTCTACTTTACTCTAATGTCCCTTCACTTAAAGATTTTAATAACTATAATATACCTATCATTTTTGTAAAGGAATTGTTCTCTTCTCTAATCGCTAGTAAATCATCACGTGTATTGTCTCTTTTATGGGTTGGTGCTAGTGGTTCAGTTTGGTTATCCACTTCGAAAGTGTTATCCTGCTGTCAATATTGTTCTGAATATCATGGAGAATAGTGATACCCATTATTATCTATTCATCTGACTCTTCTTCTAGGAAAGAAAACTGTGCTGCTATGATTTATCTCTTCAGCTTCTATACGTGCATGCAAGTCTACACTTTTCTTCGAACAAGTAGAACCGGCATTTGCCAAACTTTCATTTAGCATATTGTAATAATCTTAAACATAATTGCTGTTAATTACTCATATGAAATTAATAATTTAGTGACATCTTACCTAATTGTTCATGGACAGTTTAACAATTTCAACATTAATTTGTTAAGAAAGTTAGCAGTGATGGTTTGATCCCTTTCGAAAAACTCATAATGGACAATTCTTTTTGTTGAACAGCAAGACACAATAAAATCTTGTTTGGGTGCAAGGAAGCTTTGAGAGTGTGTGGTACCGAATCAATAGGCGATAACCAATGATACGAACGGTTAGAATTTGAGTACAATATCCACTTTTTGTCGCAGATTAACAACCAATCAAGAATTGGTTCATTATCGTTGCGTGAAATGTTTGCCGAACAGATGGTAAGACGACCTAATTTGGTATCATTTGACAATTCATGTAGGACCCATTTGCTTAACTTCCACCTCTTTCCTACCTGATGAAGGTGCAACCGAATGGTTTCATCTCTCACATTAAACCTCTAGGCAGAATCTGGGCTCGTTGTACTGGAATTTTCCTCACAACCCGGTGAATATCCTCGTTGTTGATCTTCGGTCTCCCAGAGTGAGCTTGACCGATCAAATCTCCCGTAGAAATATTTTTCAACCACTTCTGTGCTGTTCGATCACTTACAGCGTCATCCCCGAATGCGGTACATATTTTTAACGCCGCCACTGCAACTTTGGTACCAAGTATATAATCATAGAGTAAACAACCTGGAATTAAAGTTTAAAGACTTTATATCGCTCATTTGACAATGAAAGTGTTAAGCGATCAATCTTTACCAAAATCTTATTTGATAGCCTTTGGGAACGAATTCATTGACATTAACACGACTTTTTGCAAGATCAATTATCTAACTTCTTCCTTCTATCCGCTGTTCCAAGTTAAAAATTATTGGCGTTTCTATCGGATGCTACTCCTTACATAGTCAAAGTCGAATAAAATGTAAAAATATTTTATGCAAAATTATTACATGTAACTTGTGTGGTATATAGAATCCACACAGTTGCAGAAGAAATGAGAAAAAGCTCCCTCTTGTTGATGACTGATGGGTGTCAACAATGAAAAAAGTTTTTCTTAAGGCTTCTTTGAGAATACAGTTCCATAGAGAAAGACTTCCTATTGTTACACTACCACCTCAACCAGTTGTAACAAGGTTGGAAACCTGGATTGAAACTATATCTTTATGAGCAGAATATTTTACAAAACTAAAAGATTCGATGGCTGACTTACCAATCGACAATTGCCAATCTATTTCAGAGGCAAAACAGTTATTGGAAAATGATATTCTAATGAAGCAATTTGATTTTATAAAAGTTAGTAGCCATAAGTCACTTAGAATTTTAAAAAATGCTTTTAGTAGAGGTTGTAAATTCAGCAAAAAAAAAAGAATCGTTTTGTAGCAGTTGTTGAGGCCAAAATTGGGAAAGAAAATTTTGTTCTATTTAAAAATACTATAAATAACAATGTTGAATTTAAGTTTATCTGATGGAGAATTTGATATGGAATCAAGCGTATTAAAGTGCTTTTATAACGACAGTTGACGCATAAAGCTTTTAGAAACCTTTAATTATTTACTTTTCTCTAACTAATTATTAAATTTAACTTTGGTATACGCTATAAGGTCCAATATAAAATTTATAATTTATAACCTCTATCTACAAAATATATCAATTATGTTTTGTGCATTATTTCATAATCACATAGTTTCGCATATTTTGTATAAAGCATCTGCTTATTTATAAAAAATAAATAACAAATTACAAACACCTTTACAAAAGTTTTATGTATCTGTCTGTGTATGTATATTATTTAGTAAGTAGAAATCTGAATTGACAACATTGTGGATGTGGTAGCTAGCACATGCACTGAAACATATGTACCGCTCTCAGGGGGTGGCATCAATATGAAGGGGCTGAAAGTGCAAGTACATTAAAGAGCTATTAGACGCACAATAGTCGCTAATTTACCCCCATGTTCCGTGTAAATAAAGAGAACATTGCAACTTAATTTTAGCACATTTGCTCCTAGTGTCAGTAGATTATCTGTTACAAATTTTAAACATTTGAATTTACTTTCCTTTATTAAACAGTTATGATGAAAGCGATCGTCTGTATAGGTCACTGCAAACCCAGGCAAACTAAAATAAATTCAATTTATATACAGGCTAGGGGTCAATTCATAAAGAACCTGTCATAAGTGATAAATTCGAACACCGGAAGCGATACATTTACCTGCCATTTATGTATGCCCATTAGTAGGAACTTTAAATTAAGGGACTAATTAAAAACACATAATATAGGACAGTGGTCTAATTTATTTCTGCAACGTACAACATGAATTTACGGCTACCGTTGTATGCGTGATTTCTTTACGTTCACAATAAAATCCTATATCAACTTAAGCGGAAATACTTCTAACTGCATATAAATTTTTAATGATCGTTTCAATAACGGGGGTGCACAAATTACACCTTCGACCTCAATCTGTACTCTTGCACATACCTTGTGTACAGGGGCGGCTGTTAAAAAAACTGCAAGAAATTTTACTTTCATGAATGTTTGTTTATACGAACAACGTTAATAATTCTTGATATAGAATTCTCGTTAACATAAAGTTTTAATGTATTCTTTTTTTATATTATATCCAAAATATAGGTATAAATTACGTAATGTTATTTTCTTTTCGTCCTGTTGTTAGGTTTCCTGTTGGGCGAATAAAGTTTATTATTATTATTATTGTAGTATTAGTCTCCGGTTAGCTCCATTTAACTCCAAGTAGCAACGGAATAGGCATTTTTCAAATTAGTTTTATTAAAATTAAACACCTATTGCTTTCGTTTATTTTGCTCAGAAAAGTAGTGAGGTACTGAGCAGCAAATTTTTATTTTATTCACTTTGAACGTAACTTGTTGTTGTTTGTTGTGTTGCGTGCTCAAAAATATCAACTTTAATTGGTCCACGTTAACGATTGAAGAGAATTCACTTACCTGCATAAGAAAACAACTATAACGACCTAAATCTTGACCTAAGCGCCGGTCTCTGCATATATATTACATTACAGCATCTGGTGTTTTTTGCTTATTCAACGATTTTCTTCAATTCCTTTCTGTTTTCAATATACTCTGACCAGTTGTGCACGTTTATTTGCCACAAATAACTTTAAACTTGGTTCCTCCATTTTGTTTTTGCTTTACCCCTGGTTTTGTCGCGTATTGATTGCTATTCTGTTATATATAGTTTTTAGAGGATTTCCCTTTTCACGCCTAGGTATGTTTCCGTACCATTCTATGCTGGACGTTTTTATTCTTCCTACAATATTTTCGTTGCGTAATATTTCATCGACTTCATAATTCATTAATTCTAGGCAGAACTCTTACGTGTTAATGTAATATATTTTGCTTCAAAATAGTATCCCTATTTTTGGATAGTCACCAGGAAACAGACACCAATAAAGTGATACTTCAAGAAGTAAAAAAGTTATGGAAAATAACCACTACTTCTAAAAAGAATGTGAAAAGAAAACAAAAAGAAAGAGCGATCAAGAAGCAGCACAAAACTTTTCAACATTAAAAAAAAGTATTGTCTTAACAGTATTATGGTTTGTATCTTTGCAAAAGTAAAGATAAACTGAAAAATACAAGAATAGGTACCTATAAGTTACAGCAAGTATTGTCATTGTTGCAAAGTCGGATGAAGATCTTAAATATAATATGAAGGTATGGAATGTAGAATTCAGGATACACGGAATGAACATTAATATTGAAAAAACGGAAGTGATGATATTGGGAGGAGATGAACAAATAGAGGTCGAACTAAATAACAAAAACTTGAATCAAATAATGAACTTCAAATACCTAGGCTCAATTATAAACGAAAATAGAAAACTTGAAAATGAAATTGATAATAAGATTGCAAGCGCCAATAGGATGTATTATGCATTGAACAAAAGTTCCATCCGGAAAAAAGAAATATCAAACACAACGAAAGCAAGAATATTTCAAACTGTGTACGTGTCAGTGCTTACCTACGGTTGTGAAACTTGGACATTGAGGGATAAATCCAGATTAGAAGCAAGTGAAATGCGCTATTTAAGAGCTGCGCTGGGTGTAAGTAGAAAAGACCGCATTAAATACAACGTGATTCGTGACGAATGGGCACCAAACCACTATTAGAAACAATCGAGAGACGCCGGTTGATGTAGTTCGGGCACATCACGCGAATGAGCGACACCAGAAAAGTTAAAGTTATCTGGAAGGCGGAAGTAGACAAGAGGAAGAAGAGAGGAATCCGGGCATGAGTTGGAACGGGGAGATTGCTAAATCCCTACAACAAAAACACATTGGTTGGAGATAAGCCGAGAAGCTTGCCAAAGATTGCCGAGCATGGAGAACCCTTTGCAGCGACCCCTCGACGGCGTGAGATACAAGAGGAACTGTTTATGATGATGATGCTCTTTGCTAAAATAATCTTCATATTTTAAACAAAGACTTGCCAATAAGTGTTTCTGAAATATTGCTGTAAATGTCTTTACATTTTTTTCTTTATTTTCTAACTTCATTTAGGAATTCTAAAATACAAACCAATAATGGTTTACCAGAAACATAAATTTATAAATACAATCCTGACCTAAGTATTTTTCTGTTTTCAACGCTTGAGCAGTTACGGTACCCCACATGTCATGCCCTAGTAACATCCGCACGTGTTCCAAACGTACATACACATATGTAGATATACCTAGCACACATAATCTAATCGAAAATCTATCTGCTGAAACGCCGATTAAGTTAATTCCGCTTCAGGTAGACCTATGATGTTTAGTAGATGTTGTGATAATATTTAAGATATTGTCACGCGTTCTGCATGCTGCATCTACATGTTTGTAGGTACATTTTATACTATAATCAAAGAGAAAGATGAAGACAGTTTTGAGATTCCGAAACTTAAGTTTTCCTCAACGGAGCTTTTGTTTTTTAGCCTGTGTTGGCAAGAATAAAATTTGCAAATTATATGAAAGATGTAACGTATGTATGATTATACATATATGAATTTCAATTTATTTTTTTCTTATACTGTTAAGAGTAATCGATATTCATATTTACACTTGCACTTATGTAACACATTATATGTGCAAATAGTGTTTGATAATACATAGCGATCAATCTCAACTGTCTGAGGTTGCTAATAGCAAAATGGTCCTAGTTCATGTTTATGAAGAATACAGTTACCTTTTGATATTGTATGCAAACAGTTTTTAAGATATACTTCTACATAAAAGGTCATATCGTGTTATTACTTTTCTAAAAGTAACGAAGTACTACAATTCTATTATCTATCTATCTATATAAAACTAGGACACTTTCAAATATCTGTTTCTGATATTAGAATGCATATTTTAAATTTACGTTAAATACAGTGCTACTAACTTTATTAATTTGTTCCAACTTTTATTCATACGGTCAAATTACAACATACACATTTTTTTATTACACTAACTACGCTCCGAAAAATAATTACACACAGCTCGGCAATTATGAGCACCATCGTGCTGGAAGTATTTTAAATTTTGCAACAAATTTAGTAGCACTTCGTCTAACATGTTTTCCAATATTTTTATACCAAAAATGCCGCACCAGACATTTACGGAGAACACATGTTGATCTTTCCCTTTGGTAGTAAGGTGAGGATTATTTTGAGACCAATAAATATTGTTGTTTCGATTCAATATGCCATTATTTGTAAATTTCGTTTCATCCGTAAATAAAATTGTACTAGAAAACTGCTGATTATTATGTGTTTCTCTCAAGAACTATCTCGCAAATAATAATATTCTTTCATGGTATTGAGTACACAACGTCTGACTAATGCTGCATTTCAATGGTGTGTATTTATTTTGTTTAGGAATTAGGCGAGCTTTTTTTGTAGAAATTGAGCATTCGCGTGTCGATGTTTTTGGTTTGTAATTTACATACGCTAAAACCCTTTCCTCGTCTTCCGGTTTAAATTTCTTTTCTGCAGTACATGGTTTACTAAAGGCTCCGTATTTAATTAAATTATTTTCCACCTTAGAAAATAACCTCTTATCAGGCTGCCTCCTTTCCATGTAGCATTGGTCATACATTTCACTAGCTTCAATGTCATTTCGATTGCTAGCATAATAACAAAAAAGCATATCATTCTTTTCTTGGTAGCTATACATTTTCTGAATTTGTTGAATAAAACTACCAAAAGGACTTATTTGATACTCATCTAACTTACTCAGCCTTTAATTTTTGACTACATACATATGTTTGTTAGGCGTGTTTGTTAGTTAAAGCCTACTTATGAATTAATAGAAATGATAATTGTTTATTTCACTACAAATCAAAATCTAAAAGAGATAGCTATACCAAATGTTATATCAATGAAATTACAAAAATATAAACATTTAAATGACACCATGGCCAACTTTCATTAAAAAAATACATCAAGTTTGTATTATATTTCCAAAATAAAGAGTGCCACGGATTTTTAAATCACATTATTAGATTTTACATAAAGAACTATACTAGAAACACCCTTATTTTATCTTAAGGGGTTGTGAATATATTTGACGTTGAAGTTTTTGGAAGTTTTTAATTTTTCTTGAATATCTTAGAAACCTTGCACTGGATAACAAATGTGGCACTAGCATCAACTATTACTCTATTTTCTGAGCTACTTAGTTCATTTAACCGATTCCATATCTTTAATATTAAGAAAGTTACCCATATACGCGGAGATAAAAAATGGGCACTTGTATAAAAGCACGCGCGTATTTGAATGCAACGTTGTCAAATTTTCAAAGCAATTGGTGAAGAAATTGCATGTTTTTACCTGTCAAGCTCCCTTCTCCTTTCCCCGCCGCCTGTGCCCCCCCCCCCCCCGTGGCGTGTTTATAAAAACACGCTCGTATCCGAATCCAACATTGTGTGAAAATTTTAAAGCATTCGGCCAAGAAATCGCATGTTTTTACCTGTCACCCTCTCCCCTCCCTTCACTGCTTTCCTGTGGCCCCTCTGCAGGCATATAAAAACACGGACGTATTCGAATGGAACGTTGTGTCAAAATTTCAAAGCAATCGGTGAAGAAATTGTATATTTTTATCAGTTACTTCCTCCCCACGGGGGGCGAAGTAAATTATAAGCAGAGTAAGTTCTCGTTTACTTCCTGGTGGTAGGCGGCGTTGTATTTAGTGTACTTCCGGTACAAGCGGTAACGCGGGAAGCCATTTTATTGTTGATGCTTGTCAGATGCAGTCAGTTGCTTGCGCTTGTTTGGTTTGATCAATTTTGTTCTAGATTCTTCTTGTGTTATTGTTACAATTAGTTAGTGCGGTGATTAATATAGTACAGACTCTTATTAGGTTTGTTCGCAGCGCAGTCGGAAACGACCCGAAATTGAACGACGCATGCGCACTAATTACTATGCGTTCGCAGGGCTACAATGTCATATTTTGACAGTTTGAAATTTACAATTCGGTGTTCCCGAAGTAGTAGGATTGCAGTAGTAAACGGTTAGTGATTAGTCCATAAAGTTCACGGATTTCATGTGGATTTCAAATTCGCACATGTGCAAGTAACGAAATTCATTGAAAATTGTAAGTTGTTTATAGGTATATTGTCAATTAATTATATTTCTTTAATAGCAATGCCTCCCATAAAGTGTTGCGTAACTAATTCTGAAGACGGATTACGGAAAAAATAAAGACTTTGATATAAACATGTGTTCATTTTTGTGTTAATAATTATACAGAATATAGTAGTAAAAAATAACTGGGCAATATAGTAATCTAAAAGTACCGAATAACGGATTTTAATTTACTTGCTTAAGGTTGCATAAAACGCAATTGCGATTTCACGTTATTAAGTTGCCATTCTCTACTATCCCTGATCTCCGCCCCTCTCCTAATCGAATGCAACGTTAGGGTTAATCAAAATTTCAAAGCAATCGGTGAAGAAATTGCATGCTTTTATTTGTCGCCCTTCATTCAGACCCAACATTCAAATTATTAACTTATTATTGTAACGAAACTTACTAATGCAATATCCACTTCGATTCATTTTTAAATAGCAAATTCTGCCAAAATACTTTGGCTTTCTATTTGGTTGTCAATTAAATGTGAATGCAACTGAGTTGACTGATTTAATTAAGGTGGTGGCCATTAAGCTTCTTTACTAAAAAATACCCTTACCACCTCGATGAGTGAAGAACTCCTGGATACGTATTTCGGCAACTAAGTTGCCATCCTCAGAAGAAACTACGAAGGAAGATAATGTTAGACGTCGCACTCTGGGAGATTTGCACCACACAGAACACCACTTGAATAATGTTATTCAATATGAATAACATTATGAATTCACTCATCGAGGTGGTAAGGGTATTTTTTATTTTTTAATATTGTAAGCCACCGTATCCTATTTTGTATTTTATAAGCTTCTTTACCTAACAGACGAGACCATAGATAGCGCTAGTATAGACATGGTCACTATGTTTCCTATCTTTACCTCTATAATCTTTGATCATGCTAATGTCATTATTTTTATGATATATGCGTCAGAAGGAATAACCATAGACGTGCAACATAGCACAAAGCTGATAATAAATAATTTGCCATAACCCTGTATTGCTTATACGTCCTTCACATTATTAAATTTTATCATGAAAATAGATAACCTAACTTTCAACTGTGTATAATTGGTTGCCTGAGATCTCAACGCTAAAATCGTGCATGATCAATATTTTTTTAATCACTTCAATATGAAGTATAAACAAAATAAAAATACATAAATATATATTTACTTATAAATAAATTACAGATTGAAGACTAATTTTGAGTTTTCGTCCTACGGGTGCATAACGATAACGAAAACCGTCAAATACAAAATCATAACTATTCAAATGCATAAATTACATAAAATAGTCTAAATAAATCCTAAGCTTCTCTACACATACGGAAGACTGATAAGGATTTGTAATCATATGTATATCTTGTCGATTCGAAAAAAATAATAAGTTATAAGCAATATATACATAGACATATTTTGAACTTAATATAAGATAAATTATCACAGATATCATTTCTTTTTTGGAGGTGGCTTTCCATAGAGTGCATCTAGGAATAGTGCAGTAAATACGATTACAGCACCGAACCACTGCCATGGTAATAATGGATTTTGGAAAAATATCACTGAAGCTAAAACTGTAAAAAATTTCCTAGTTGTTGTAACCACTGAACATGGTAATGGCCCAAAGTCGTAAACCTAGAACATAGATATATACATTTGTTTCAACTGAACTTATATAGAAATAATACCATAAAAAATATGAACAATTGTCCTAAAGCACCAGCTAAAGCTAATAATGACATATTTATTAGGACTGCTGGATGTCTAGATACAAATTCTATGAAATGTAAAAATTCTCCTGTTACTACAACTGCAGAAGCTGACACAATACTTGACCAGAAATTCATATTTAGCATCATTTGTTCTGCGCTTGGCTTGGTTTCCGCCCTCATTCTTTCCTACAAATTAATTATGAATTTTGTGGTTCTTTAAATTTAATAATATTTAAAGAAATTTGAAATACCTGTACAGCTCCTGTAAGTCCATCCATTATTAAAGATAACAGCAATAATAATTCACCCAATCCAAAACTAGATTCGAAAGATGATTGCCCTGTTTTATCTTTATACATAAATAACACCACACCCACAACGATTAATACTACCAAAATATACTTCTTTAATGGGTATGACTTTCGGCCTATCAGAACTCCTAAAATCATCACTGGTATTGGTTTCGCAGATTTTCCTACAACCTAGTGGGTCAACTTTAACAAAAAGGAAAACATAAATTAGATATTACCAACCTGTGTTGGATAAGGAACCCATTGTAAAGCCATATTTGAACACACCATGCCCAGCATGTAAGTCAGCGAACAACTAATAAAATAAGTAGTTGGGGTTTTATCTTCTCCTTGTGGTTTAGCATATAAGATACCTTTCGCAAATAAATAATTTACAAAGCATGCTATAAAAACCAGCGATACAGCATAAGTAAATTTCTCAATTGTAATCTTCTTTTCTCCATCTTCATTAACACTCTCGATGTAATACTTTCCTCTGGTTATTTTTTCTTGTAATATCCCAAAATAAAAGTATGAAATAAATATACCAGCAGCGCAAAATAGAAATTTAGTATTAGTGCTCATACTGAGGCTAATACTATATTTATAACAAAATCTAATTATTTTCTGTTGTAATGTTAATTTTTACATATGCAGAGCATGCTGCTAGCCATATGTCTACTTAAATAGTTGTGCTTCACAACAAATCCAAGCATTATTCTGGCACAGTTTTGACACTTAAAACCTACACGTCAAGCTACAAGTAGCTCGATAATTGGTCCACCTGGAAGACCGTCATTTCATGCACCAATCAGGCATGTTCTCAATTGTGAATAGTTACACTCAATTTTGAATTCAAATTAAAAATCCTACTGAACTGTTTCTTTTTTGTTTAGCTTATGCTAAATGTATTAAAAACATATTATATTTATATTTGATATTATTTATCATTTGATTTCTAAAGATTATTAAGGTTCACTGCTTTGCTAAAATTTTGTAATTTGTTGTTGAATGACTTTGTTTATTAACAATTTTTGTGTGTAATTCTATTATAACTATATATACATGTATACGTATATTTCTTTTGGTGAAATATATTGTATTGTATATAGATATTATTTCGAATAGTATTTTTATTATTCTATTAATCATTTAGCGGCTTATACCTATATATTTATACTAACCTTATATTAAATATACAAAAGAACGTACTTGCACACTTGTCTATACAGCGAATCTGTTATTCTGGATCGCAGTTTTGTAATTATAATTACTTCTACCAATTAGGAGGCAACGTTAGATGTAATTAAAATTTATGTCTGTTCAAGTAAACGCTCTAATTCAAAAAGTAGATCCAAAATATAGTTGTTTAATTTTTTTTTGCAAAGAGAATTGCAATAGATCTGTGTAATCAATAGAGTTGGCCCTCTGAGCGTTCGGCCAGTAGCGCGTGCTTGCAAGGGGTTTAGTGGGTAATAAATGTGAATAAACACTTATCCTTTTAAGCAGGGTTTTTAGTATGCAGATGCACGAAGTGTGGTTAAAAATTTGCAGCAAAAGAGCAAAATGATTCAGTATCTAATAAATTAAATAGCAATCAATGTTAATATTAAATCGAATATAAATTGGCTATTCAACCCAACGCCATTTTTTTATATTTTTGTGCTGTGCACTATCTACGTGTTTCGTACATTCAAATTTATTCAAATTCAAATTTAATATGAACGCTTTGTTACAAACTATTTATTATTTATTTTAGCTGCATCGCACATTAAACTTGTAAATTCAGTGATAAACTTCTTTACTTCAAATCGATGGTAGCTTTTTTGATGTTCGTAGTTGCGACATTATTAAACTGAAGTGTAAAAAAATAATGAAGACATCTGTACAAACGAGGTAAATGCTCGGTCCGAAGAACGATAGCTGATAGACGATCCCCCGAATATAACATTTGCTATACCCATTGCATTTCTTCGGCGCTACTGGCCGAACGCTCACAGTGCCAACTTCACCATATAAAAGTTACAAAACAAAAAAAATGGGAAATTTATTTTAGGTAACTTTTGTTTGATAAGGAAGCTATTCTTTGAAGAGGAAATCTAATAATTATTTCTATAAAATGCCAGATGTATAATGGAAAATTTAGACTGACTCTAACCAGCATTCTGCTTAATAATTAATTACGTACTTTTTCTAATCAGTTCACCATGTCGCAGAGTAACTTGAACTCATCAATATTTAGTCTGCGAATAGAGAAATATCGTACTTTGTAGTAGTTAGGCAGGTTATATAAACATAACGAAAACACGTGATTTAAGTTAATTAAAGTCATATAGGTATATTTTATATAAAAATCGACTTAATTGCGTCGACTTTTATTCAGAAATTGTTTCTAGCTGTAAATCATTCAATTACAGTTATGGCTAACCTTTATGTAGTGCTGTTATTTATTTGTAGTTAATAGTTAATAAAAAAGAAATTATACTCAAAAACCAATTATTTTATTCAATGATACATTACATCCTAGATTACATCAATTTATTGTTACAAGATGGTGACAATTATGATTACAAATTAATGTTCCATTTAAATTGGTAGTTTTCTCCAGCGATCCGTGGATGGCATTTATTTATATGTATATGGATCAGAAAGAAACGGGTAATTTGCACCGAAAAGCCAGAAATCTCTGCAGTTTACTAGGAAAGTCCTCTAAAGTGGGGATTTTAAGCTGTACATATAAAAGAAATAATGAAACATTGATGCTTAGTCCAGTTTACGATTCATATAGGCAGATTACGCGATTTTGAATCAACAGTAACGGTGAAAAAATTGCTCTGCGGAACGTAGCTAACAATTGGTGCGTGATTTATTTGTTTCATAAGGAATTTTTCAAAATTTTATCTCTTTGATTATTGTTGTCCTTTTGTTTTTGTATTATTGCAAATTCATTACAACCAAATTATCTATTATATAGATCATCCATAATGTGCGACGACGATTTGGTAGCTTTAGTTATTGATAATGGATCAGGAATGTGCAAGGCGGGATTTGCTGGCGATGATGCCCCAAGAGCTGTATTTCCGAGTCTCGTTGGAAGACCACGTTATCAAGTATGTAAAGTGCGAAATATGTATGCAAAATAAAGACGAGGTCTATGTTCTATTAGGGTATAATGGTAGGTATGGGCCAAAAGGATTCTTATGTTGGCGACGAAGCTCAAACAAAACGAGGTGTACTTACGGTAAAGTATCCTATTGAACACGGAATTGTCAGTAATTGGGACGATATGGAAAAGATATGGCATCATACGTTTTATAACGAGTTGAGAGTGGCACCAGAGGAGCATCCTGTGCTCTTAACTGAGGCACCTCTCAATCCTAAAATTAATAGGGAAAAAATGACACAAATAATGTTTGAAACTTTTGGAACGCCTGCCATGTACGTTGCTATACAAGCTGTGTTATCGTTATACGCTAGTGGAAGAACAACTGGTATCGTAATGGATTCTGGTGATGGCGTGTCCCATACAGTACCAATTTATGAAGGTACAAAGAAATTAGATTAGTCATTTCTTTTAATTCTATTCTAAAGGCAAAAAATTGCAGGATATGCGTTACCACACGCTATTCTTCGATTAGATTTAGCTGGACGGGACCTTACGGATTATCTTATGAAAATTTTAACTGAACGCGGTTATAGTTTTACAACAACTGCGGAAAGGGAAATTATACGGGATCTCAAGGAAAAAATCTGTTTCGTTGCCCTGGACTATGACAACGACCTCATCAAATCAGCTAGCACTAGTTGTTATGAAAAATCTTACGAATTACCCGATGGTCAGATGATTACGATCGGCAACGAGAGATTCCGTTGTCCAGAAGCGATGTTCCAGCCTGCCTTAATCGGAATGGAAACTCCTGGTATTCACGAAACTACTTACAACTCTATAATGAGATGCGATGTAGATATTCGCAAAGATTTGTATGCCAATACGGTACTGTCTGGTGGCAGTACAATGTTTCCTGGCATTGCTGATCGTATTCAGAAGGAAATAGCAGCACTGGCACCTGCTAGTATGAAGATTAAGATTATAGCTCCACCGGAAAGGAAGTATTCGGTTTGGATTGGCGGCAGTATTTTGGCGAGTTTGACTACGTTCCAACAAATGTGGATATCAAAACAAGAATACGAAGAATGCGGTCCAGTTATTGTACATAGAAAATGCTTCTAAACCGTCAACGTATATCTTTGTTGTTACTGATTTTATAAAAGTTTTAATAAATATTTATTTTCAAAGACTGTCTTCCAAATAATGAAAGTTAAACTATTTTTAAAAATATAAAGTTGAAAAGAAAAAGTCTCTATTTATTTTGCATTTCTCTACATAAATAACAAATGTCAAAAACTAACAATAATTCGTTAATAGTACAATGGGAGAAGGGCTAAAGTAGATCCGTTTTTACGTTTTAAAGCTCTAGCCACACATAGACGGGACGGGCACGAAGGGGCGTCGAAGCCACACTATAACGAGGCACGTACGTATGTGAACGTACAACACCTGTGGTAAATTGGTTAGTTTGCTCGTGTTTACATTTGCATTGATGGACCTACATGAATGAATGAAAAATTAATATCGCCTGCTGGATATAATCAAGACATGCTATTGTTTTTTTCTCGGTATCCTAAAAAGGAACATGAATCTTTTGTAAAAAGTCTAAATTCCTCTGTGTATATGCATAAAGAATTTTCTTAAAACGCTTTCTGGCTTATTTTTATATTAAGACGTGTGGATGATTCATCAATGATAGACGATGCATTTTATTTTTTATTTACAACAGTTGTGTTAATATAACGACAATAGGCATGCTAACATAATGCGCGTTCGCAACTACGTTGCACGAGTTCAAAACTCGTACGACAAAAAGGAAATGAAACTCGTCGACCCGTTGTCGTTGACGAGACTCGTACGCGTCCCGTGCTCGTCTATGTGTGGCCAAACCTTCAAACGCATTTAAACCTGTGTTACTACTTTGGAACGGGCGTCGTGCGAGTCTCGAGCGAGAATCGTGCCGTGCTCGGCCCGTCTATGTGTGGCCAGAAATATGTACAGGGGAGAGCGGGGCTGGAAGTTATAAATTTCAAGAAAATACAAAATTATCCTAAATGTAGTCTAGGCTCATCGACTTATATACACACTGAAAAAGTATTTATTCCTGTTTCAAAGTATATGATAATTTTTTGTGTAGTGTTTATGTTCTTTTATCCAGAAATATATTATCGCGGCAAGTCGGAAGGGAACAATCAGCCGCTGTGGGGCTGATTGTTCCGCCGTTGAGGTAAGTTGTTTGACCTTATTAATTATTATATGTATCTATTATAAAAATAATTTAGGTTTTATTAATAAAAAGACTACTTTTATGTATATTTGCATTATTTATTACGACTCGCAGACAAACTTGCTCATTATGTGTACCAAATATATCGAGAATACAAAGAAAAAGAACTAAATGCAACAGAAAAGATTCTTATTTTTTAATTTTATCTAAATAAACTGCAGTTTTAATCAACAAAAACATTGTTTCAAGATAACATCTTCATATTTATTCATTAATTATCGTTAATAATTTTAACACTTTGTCCGTACTGTAGTCCTTGTTTACTACCATAAACAAGGCTGTAGTCATATAATTGAGATCAGTCGTTAACAAAGTTTCCTATCATTTTGGTATCTAAAACAATAACCTTGTTTTAATTATATAAATAAAGATAATAGTATGCCTTGAAATAGTAGAATCAAAAAATACCCTTACCAACTTAATGACTGAAGATATATCGGCGAACTATGTTGCCATCCTCAGTAGAAACTCTAAAAGAAAAAAGGGTTAGATCAGAATCACAGTTCGGATATACCCTTCCTTTGTTCTCTTGGTCGCGAATGGGAATATTATTACCAGCAGATTAGGCAATAGTATTCCGAATTAATGTTTTTCTCTGAACGCTAGCGTTATATACAACATGTTTACTAAGCGGACGCCATTTTTTCCAGCGGATATGAAACTTGCTTTATTTAGGTTTGAAATACAGTGGAAAACATAACCTAATATATTTATTACAACGTTTTTTTAAGAAATGGTTTATTTCGAAATCTCGTGTAAATGTGAAGGAGTATTATACAATGTAACAGAAACGAATAATGCATCCTAAAATGTTCATAAAATTGATCGTTTGAATATCTGGGAACAGTCACTTTGAAGTAATTCTTTGAGGGAATATTACGAAGATGTATTTGAAAGCTCAAGCAGGAGGATCAAAAATTGGTTTAATTAAATCATACAGGATACGTTTCAATACGGTGTTACGATTTTTTAAAGTATAATCGTCTTCCATTAAACAAAAATATTTCATTCTGCATAGCAAATTTAAGTGAAAAAATAAGAACAACACACAGAAATGCCATAACCTCAAAGTGTTTATTATGCTTAAATTCCCAGCTGTCACCAAAATCACAACAAATCCTGAAATGAGCGTTCAGAAACACTAAACATGTTGAGTAAACGCGTTGTAAACGTTGACGCAACGATTTGTGTATTTCGAACACAGCCATTGTCAGTGCCATTTTACGCTAAGTTGTAACGCTCGCCTTTTCCTTTCTATACTATTTAACTACACCTTGTCCGTCTCCTTACTTACTTGACAGTAAAGGACGCACACACATGTCCGCCGTCGCAGGAGCAACTAGAATTGCTACCGCGATTGCGCAGTGTCCCGAGTGTCTGCACCTTGCGCGACACATCTATCTCTTTCCACCGCGTGTATTCATTGAAACAACTTATCCCGAGAGTTTCCAGTCCCGTCTTCCTCTACTTCCACATATAGCTCTCGCAAGAAAACAGTCGAGCTTTTGACAGCGTTAATGTTAAAATGATACCAACACAACCAAACAAAACTTCACATTTAGCAAATGCAATGTCAAATCTAGTGACATTTAGACAGTTTTTAAACATAACCTAACTATGTATATATGTATGTCAAACCATGTATGCTTTGTAATGCGTGGTAACCACATCATGAAAAGACGAAATGTCAAAAGTTGGTTGTTTAATTGTGAGAGCTCTACATAAGGCGGGTCTTTTTATTCATCGGAAAAAATCCCTGAAATCTATTGCACATCGTAAATGACGATGGATTTCCGATGAGATAAATAAGGAATAAAAATATGAACCAACTGATGGAAGATGTATTCTACTCCATTTTTGTTAACGATAGTTGCCGTTACCTCCGCTATATTTGAAATGTTTGACAAGTATGTCATTAAATATCTGATAATTATTAATTAAAGTGCTATTAAATGTATGAAATGGGGGCCTTATTAATGAAAACGGCTTGAAACAGGTAATGCAGCTTGTGTATAACCAGGTATATGGAATGCGCTTAGTTCATCCTTGAAAAAGAAGACGCCTCTACTCATTTTATTACTAATAGTACCAAACATAACAAAAAAATATCGATTGCAAGATTTAAACCTGGGGAAATAAAAATATCAATATAAATTCGTTTCTTTTACTAACACTAAATAAAATTAAAAAATACATTATGTACAGAAAATTCTATATTATATTATACAAGGTCTATGAAACTCAAAGTTTACCATTAACATATCACATGTAGATACAAAGCATAGTCCATTGTTATACATACCAAAGGTTTGAAAGAATCGTGTACACGATTTTGAAATCAAAACTAAGATTTTTCATAGAAAACTATCATTAAATATTAACCAATGTCACAGATACGCCTGCCTATGCTGTACCTCTGTGATAAAAAAAATATGGTGTAACATTGAATTTTACACACATTGTATCTTAAAATAAATTTTGTCAGTATCATTCTGTCAATTCACAACCAATTTATAAAAGTGTTATTCTAACCAAATAATTAAACTGGAAGTAACTAGAAGAAAAATTAAAGTATGTATGTATATAAGAAATCATTACATTTTTTAAGCATGTAATAAAATCAATTTATAAAAAAATGGACATTACAGTCTTTGGTGATTCGGAAAAATTTATAAATCCACTCATTCTAATATAATTTACACATATACATCAGTATTATTATATAAAAATAGGTAACAATTAAATCTCAATTGAATATTTAAACTTTTCCATTTACACTATTTAAAATTTTTACAATACTTTCGTTTTCTTAGGGAATAATAAAGAAAATGTAGTTTATGTGGGTATAAAACGTTAGACTGTGTTCTACTACTACATACAAAAATAAATTAAACATCTAGATGTACTTTATTGTAAAATAAAAATAAAGCCAGTTTTAACATCTATAAGATTTCTATTCTTCATTATACATGTATAACTTGTTCATGTTTCTTCCTTCTACATCACGTCAACAATAACTGATTAAGCCACATAATCAGCAAAACATAAAAAAATGCCATATATCATCAGAACTTTCAGGAGATCACTTGAATGACTATTTTATTCGAGAAATTAATTCTTTCTAATGTTGTTCACTGTTTATCATAAAGATGTTGCATTCACAGCTATTTATCTTTTTGTTCCTCTTCTTCTTGTGGTGCATTTTCTTGTAGCTGTTCTCCTTAAGGTGTTATTCGGATTATTAAACCATGGTAAACTAAATTCACTATAGAATAGAATTGTTAGAAACAGTAGCTGGTTTATATTTGTAATTAGAGTGGTAGAACTATTCCTGCAAGGTCTAGTCGCCTGCCAGGTTACCAAGGCAGACAACTGTGTGTTGCGCAAACAGTTCTACCACTCTATTAATAATATATTACCTGGATTGTAACTTTGCTATCGGGCTACCAAAAGCTGATACAGGTAGATTGTCACATATTTCTAGTACTTTTATGTCATCTACCAAGGGCCATAACGATTGTACGGGTTCCGATTGTTCATCTGTACGAGAATTTGATCCAGTCCGTTCTTGCCTTTGTTTCAGTTTTTCTATATGTCTTTGCTCTCGTATCCTCTGTACATCCCATCTGATTATAAGTAAGAAATTAGTGCATGTAATAATCAGAATTGAATTAGTACCTAAATTAATTAATAAAAAGTTTCACACTAAACAAAACTTAAAAACACTCTCACACCGCATAAATGTATACAAACGGGATGCATATTTCTGCAACGAAGTTTCCATCCTGAACAAAACCGTTACTTAATATATACAAACTATACGTATTTTGACAATGAAGTTTCCATCCTCAGCAGTACGCTAAAAGCGTTATTTTAGTGTTAGTACTAAGGATGGACGGATTAAATGGTGGAGGAGGGTGGCAAAAAGCCACATGCACTTGGGCCACCATATTGGGCCCTTTCTGGTAAGGACAGCGACATCGTTGCCAAACTACATATATAGTTTGCATATATTTATTTAGTGCGGAGTGTTTTTAAGTTTTGTTAAGTGCGAGCAATGTGCCGCAGTTCTTAAGACGATTCTAAATAGTTTAGTAAATGTGGCAAACAAAGTTTTTCCAAGCAACTAACCGTTTTCTTCTTCTTTCGTCATATTCTAACCGACTGTGTCTTCTATTATAAACATCATCGTCTAAATTTTCAGTGCCTTCCATTGTATAACAACTAGTGTAAGGTTTTATTCTCCACCGTGGTACTTCTAGAGTTGCTAGATGTGTCTCATTTGGCAAGTCATTTATATCCAGTGAATTAATACTATTGATGTTGAGTTCGCCTGCTTGAGTTACATACCGATCATGACATTTTAAAATTTGCTCTGTATCAACCAATCCTAAAATTAAAAAAAGACTAAGTTTTACATTTCACAATAATGTATTTCTTACTTTTTCGTTTTTTACGTGATCTTCTGTAGCTTCTTTTTTCATCTGAATTAGAATCATTATTTGAAAAAGCGGATGAATTACTGCACAACCTTTTCCTTCTAATACTCATCTTCAAATTTTTCATTGGGTCTGAGTCAGCCGTACTTTGAATGGTGTAACTGCTTTTACATTTATTTCCTATATGTGAATTTGTTATATATTCTGTTTTACTGTTACAGTTGTTATATGAATTAGTTGATATATCAGGTTCAATACCTAAAAAGAAATAAATAAGGATAGAAGAACTATAAGTTGACGTTGGTATTTTACTTTTTTTATTTGGTGTTTGTGTTGAATTAGAATTTTCATAAAGCTTTTCCTCAGTGTCTTCTTTTGCCTTTATGTTACTTCCAATGTCAACTTCCGCAATTGTTATGTTGTCATTATTGTCGTCGAAAGAACCCAAATCCTGGGTCATATCTTCTGTGTATGATTGCAAAATAACTTCACCTGCTTTATGATTGTTCACAAATTTATTACCATGAAAGGAAGTACCATTTTCCATACAATGTATGCGTTCCTTAAGCTAAAACATTGAATATTTCAATAACATTAACTTAAACTTATTGAATACAACTCACCATTTCATTCTCTTGTTGTAGAACGTATATTGTTTTTTCTTTATTTAAAATTTCATCGTTTTGTTGTTGAATTAAGTCCAAATGTATTACTAACCATTCTTTCAAAAACTTAACCTCACTCTCGGCACTTTGACAGTTTGTGTCACTTGAATTTACACCATTTATATCACTGTTAGAAGAAGCATACATATGATCATAAGGAAGACTTAGATCGTCAATGTTTTCACCGTCGTTTAAACTATTGAAATAATCTACGTTCTCTGTAGAATTCGATAATTTTGTATTATTTGGACCAGAAAAATTATCGGACATCTTCGTATACACTCGAACTATGTTTGGATCATTGTTCTGCTTAATTATAAGCAGCCCATAGTTAAAATGTATACATCAACAAATCATTAGAAGGACGGTATTCAACAAAATTTACATTCGATAGAGATGTAGAGGTCGCATTTTATAACGAGTTCAAGTTTTATCCAGAAAAAATGTCATTGGTACACAATCTCACTTCTCATATAATTATTCCGCCGCGCACAAACACGAAAAAACGGATTCATGTTTAATCAACACAAGAAATGTCAACTTAGTTTGGAGGTTATGTTTTATAGGTAAATTATAGTGAATGAAATCGTAATATGTCTTCTTATGATGATAATTATATAAAGTGATTTTTAAGCTTCTTGTATACGTCTATAAATATGTAAATCAAACACGACTGATATAAAATTTCCGTAAACAATGTATCCCACTGCACCAACACAAGATCGGTAAAAATCGTCAAAATCAACGCGCTATTATTTCATTAATCGCTTCCGGATTTTGGTAGCGCCAACTTTAAATATAAACAAATGAAACAAAAAAATATTTGGCATAATTTCAGTTGCCTACATTTGATAGGCCTTTACTAATATATTTTGCAAATTTTGGAAGTTGCTGTTTTTATTAGTAAATGTGAATTTATTTACAATCATAATACTTGCGTACATATTATATATATTTCACCAACCTAATTTTTAATTGATTTTCTTCTTATAACATAGTAAATCCGTGTTATTTTACTTTTTTTTAGACTTCAAGGTTGTACGCAAAATGATTGGGACTTCTCGCTGAATTATCCCACCAGTGCGCAACAGTCCAAGCTGGAATACGTATAGCGGTTTAGCACAACGTATGTACGTAGGTTAGAAGCATGTAACGTGTTTGCTTGGTTTAAATACGGTTAAATATGTGCTCGAAGTAACAGATTTCTGATATTATTGAATTTTTGTGAAAATTTGAATTTGTCTCATAAATTTTATAAAATTCTGGTATGTAAAGTTTGTGTATATGTAGATATAGATTTGTGTTAAATATTTAACATTTAACCTGCAAACTTCAGTCACATTTGTGTTTTAAGTGATTTGTTAGTTCTGCCAATCGCAGTGATAGGTTTCGTTATATGTATTGCAAACGTAGGAACACTATAGGAATATTGCATACATTCATATCCAAAAAATTGGTGTAAATACATAGCAAAATTAACTTATTCCAATAAGAATTAAGATAACAATTTAATTATTCTTATATAATGGAATTTGGATTATAGCTTTGCAAAATTTTAGCACAGTACATTTTTGCCAATGCAATATGTACTTTGTCTTTATATTTTACACTTTTGGGTTTTCTGATGTTAATGGTTAACCATTTCGATAATATGCCAACAATATTTTACTATGTTCCTCAAATAATATTTCCTTTAAAATTTTTCATGTTTGGATAGTTTTATTGTTATTCATTTTTTCCTTAATATACTTTTTTTATGTTTGTGCCTGTGCATATCATTTGCTTTTAGTCATATAGATTTTGTTTGCAAAACCTTTCCAATTATTTGGGCTTTTTGCAATTTTTCGAACATGAGTTTAGTTTGTCTATTTAATATGGTTTTGGTAATGTTTAATTAACTGGAAGTCAGATTTTCCTTACGATTCTTCCTTTTCATCTACCCATTATTCATATAATCTATCGATTATTCATATAATCTAGTTTACACGTTATGGAATTTTTTTAAAATGAACGTTAATCACTACCCAAAAATTAGTTTCTATTTAACATTTTCCAGTCAACGCTTGTCTTTATAGAATTTGTAGAACTAAAATATTCATAAGTGAACTCACAGCGGTTTGTAGGAAATAAAGTTTTACCGTTATACACATATTTGAACATTAAAACATTGTAGAAACAATGATTTGTAGTGTTCTTCTTTTATACATACTTCCTATTATCAATTTCTTGTGCATATTAGAATCTGCGTGTTCATGCAGAAAAAATCATAGATTAATGAAAACTGTATGTGATGGATATTGTAAATCATATTAGTACGTATTGTTATAAGCTATAAAATATGTATTGTACAAATCTCAAGAAGAGTCTAGAAGCATTTTCTTTTGTCAGTAATCCAACATTTCGGATGTAATTCAAATATTAATTTTCTATTGGACGTTGAGTAAATATCAGCGAATTTATGTGGATTATTACATTCCTCATCTCGCTCTTGTACAACTTATATCCGAACAAATTATAACTATCTATATCTAGGCTAATAAAGAAAAATTATTGTTTGAAGATACATTTTTATTGATTCTAATTTGTGCTTTATTAGTTTTAATTTGAATGCCGCATTTGGTAGACACGATTCATAACAGTTCATTTACAGTGGTTTCAGATGTAATGATCTCTTAAGACGTACTTTGCGGTCGATTGTTCCACACACCATACTGGAGAAGTATACCATGGCTATAAGCATTTTTGGCGTATGGGACTATGTAGTCCTTGCACTAGTTCTTATTATTTCTTCCGGTATTGGTATTTACTACAGATTTACGGGAGGCAAGCAAAAGACAGTGCAGGTAAGTGCCTAATTTTTGAGTAAAATTGGTTGTCGCAAAGATAAATTAATTTTTAATAAAGTACATTAATAGTGTACGAACAAAATGGTTAATTATCGTACGAGGCATTATCACAAATTCTTTTAATAGCTTCTCGTACTTATATGTTGTTTGGAATGAATATCACTTCTGCTTCGCTACGTGTAGTCGTATCACAATTCACATTGATAGCATTCCGTTTTAAAACGTATATATTTCTTTAACAGGACAATACTGCTTCTAGGCCATGTTTCATTCCACTTTCCGGCTAACAGCGGTCCTTTACTCTGGACTTTTATGGGAAATTTGTAATTCAAAGCAAAGCAAACAATAGAAAGGGAATGTGTGTGTGTGTTTTTTTTTGATATACACGCTTGTAAAGATATTTGTGGTTTGATGCAGAGTATATTGACACATTAATTTTATCAATTGATCAAATTGTCATCTTCCATTAGTTATTTTTTTATTGAATTATCTTGGAGAAAGAATCTACACATTTTTATTATTTGACTTGTCATGCTACTTTCCAATAATTTAAATGACCTCATCAGGTAAGGTATTTATTCTTAATGATGGTGAAGCATAATTTACAACCCATTATACTAAATTGGATAGATGGCATATTCAAAGCGATTAGATCTATTTCTACGTATTGATAATTTGCCTAAATCAAAATCATCCGTTGCAATAAAAAACGGAAATTGAATTCCAAGAAAATATTGGCGCCTTTGGCTTCCAAAACAACTAGGTACATGAAGTAAGTTTATTTTTCCTTTGCATTTTGGACTTTGGTATGTTTTTTTTCTTTTGTAAGATATTTTTAGTATTTCTATTTGTTAGTAATACTTACTACTTAACGGCTGGTGACGATGGTAGGTGATAAAATTATTAAATATGTCATTTTGCCTATACAGCGTTCCACATGTCTGTAAACCTTATGTTTGCTTTGCTTAATCCTATAATGACATTCGGAAAATAATATTTATACAGATTTTAGTTTGCACAATATTGTATAATATGACGAAGTGCGCTTGTGCAAACAAGTTTGTGATTTAACGCCTAAAAAATTATTGAATATAATGTAGATTCCTTGAATTCTCTTAATATAATGTAATAAAATTTTTTAAAGTTGCGTATATGTAGTATGATAATTGGTAACCATTGGGCTTGCGCATTATTTTTTTTGCCAATCGATTTTTTATGTATCGACGCAATATCTTATCTGTTGCATGGGTATTAGAGTTGCTTTGTGCCTACAGCAGTGGCGGACACATAAAAGTTAACACAAAATAAATGGTTAGAAATAAATTATAATATGTACTCAAACACTTACCGTATTAAGCGTGAAATTAGATATGTTTCCACAGTTGTTTTACCAAAGCGAGTGCGGCGTGAGGAAAAACTGTTTATATGAAGAATACGAACGTTCTACATCTAGTGACATTATGTCAGCGCAATTAAAATAATCTTTGAAACAATTTAACGCTTCTGTTGACGCACCATAATAAATTACATTAGCCACAGAATGTTTTTTACGATGTGTTTTCATCCACATATAACCACAGTTTTTTACCTTTCAATTCCGATTTAATTCTCTTTTCAAGATGTTCACGAGCAGATGCAACAAATCTTTGTAACGATGCCGGACATGGCAATTTGCGGTCCGAATATTTATTCCAACAACTTCGTTGTCTAATAAATGAAATGGTAAATTACATAAAATAAAGGCAACACATACATTAAATTAAAACTTTTCAGTGTGGCATGCGACTTTTTTTTTTTTTGAAGAATGCTGTTTGCTATTTACGTGACGTTGACAATCCCTTTTGCGCTAACACACGTAGAACTACAAAATAGTATTTACGGCAGCGTACACACAACAGATCTCGTCGATAGTCGCAGTTACACTGAAGGTTGTATCGAATCTCCGCCACTGCTCGTTGGCGCTAGTGAGCAACTCTAATGGGCATCTATTTTTGAAAATATATGCAATGGTTTTGAACTATTGCCCTTTCTTGCAAAAAGAAATTTGTATATTTTTTGATTTATTAATAATTTAACACCAACAGAATTCTTAATTATTGAATGTGATGTTATTATACAGCGAACACAAAAAAATCTAAACAATTGTGAGGAATTTTTCTTTTTTTTCTCTACCATACAAATTAGCGTCCAGGTTTAGGTTTTCATAAAACACAATTTGCGAACCAGATATTTAGGGAAGGGAAAATCGACAAAACAGTTTAGTTTCTGGTTCATTTTAAATAAGTGGTAGAAAATATTTTCTGAATTTTAACGCTTTTTGTGCAAGGTCGTTTCTACACGAAATATTGTTCCAGTTTTTATTTTTCTATTGCTACTCTAAAAACTCTAATCTACTCTTATCGATACAAAAATACTGCAGTTTGAACTCTTCAATATCTGATGTTTGTACTTAGTATACGAGGGCTGTTCTCTTTCCGCTGAGCCTATATCTAGCAGGCTGGGATTTTTTGAAACAGATTTTGGTTGATATATATTTGAAGGTTTTTAAAATAGATAATTTGAAAGTAATCCTTTCCCCAAGAAATCATGCAATTGAATAAAGAGCATTATCGACCTACGATTTTTTTTTTACAATTTGTGTGGCTTAAGCCGTAAATGATGTTTTAAGGGAATAAATCGAGTGTTTGGTGACAGGTCGTGTTTCTTAGCTACCGTAAACCGGTGGTACAATGAATTTTAACGTGGTCGACTTTCCTTAAATGACAACTTTCGATCTCCTTAGCAAAAAAACCGACAGTTGCCGCAAATAATATTTGTGCTGTACGAAACATAGGAGAAGAGGACCGACATGTACTCTCAGAAATATTCAAGCAACATTAAAGCAACATTAAAGGTGTGAAAGCAATTGACACCATTTTGCACAAACATTTGAAACCTTTTGTGTTCCTTGGATTCCCCACAATTTGACTCCAGATCGAAAAGAAAACTGGGTGGCATGGTGCAGATTTACACTGGATCGCTTTGGCAATGGATCATGTCATTTGGTGCACAACATCATGGGTATACTCCTATGATACCGAAAGAAAGCAATAGTCAACAGTTTGGGTTTTTGAAGACGAATCAACTCCAACAAAAGTTATTTCTGAAAAAAGCCGAAACAAAAGTTCGCCACATTTTTTTGGAATTACTGGATATATTTCTACTGTAACGCTGGGGAATTTGGTTCTCGGATATGTTTGTCAAATAAGTTGTAAAATGAATTTGGCAAGAAACAGATCTTCTCAGAGCTACCCTGAAGGCGGCAATAGAAGAATTGCCGAAACGTCGGATCACTTAATCCAACAAACGATGGAAATAGCCCAAATAACGGCAACTCAACGAATTATGCATAGTCAACAATCTCTCGTCATGAGTTAAATATGTTTTGTCAATAAATTGTATAGGACTTTACTAGCCTCAGTGGGAAGACAACAGCTCTCGTTTCCATGAAAACGAAACTGAAAAGTGCAATTTAGAGGCAATATGTCGTTAGCGATAAATGGATCTTATTGTATTTTGTATTTCTTATACCGTTTTTTTTTGTTGTTTTAGGAATACTTATTGGCAGATCGAAATATGTCCATAACTCCGGTGGCTTTCTCTTTAATGGCTTCGTTCATGTCCGCCATTACGTTATTGGGTGTATCGAGTGAAAACTATTCGTTCGGTATACAGTTCATAGTTATAAATCTCTCATATGTGATATTTACTCCAGTTGTTGCGTACCTGTACTTACCAGTATTCTTCAAGTTACAAGCAACAAGCGCTTACGAAGTACGTATAACAAATGCATTTTGGATTAACATATTTTATTGATTTTTCTCCTGTATCTAGTAAAAATAACCACCTCGATGAGTGCAGAACTCCGGATACGTATTTCGGCAATTAAGTTGCCATCCTCAGCAGAATCTACGAAGGAAGATAATGTTAGACGACGCACTCTGGGAGATTTGCACCACACAGAACACCACTCGAATAACACTTATCTCCCAGAGTGCGACGTCTAACATTATCTTCCTTCGTAGATTCTGCTGAGGATGGCAACTTAGTTGCCGAAATACGTATCCGGAGTTCTTCACTCATTGAGGTGGTAAGGGTATTTTTATTTTTACTATTTTAAGCCACCGTATCCTATTATTTGTATTTTACTCCAGTACCTAGAACGTCGTTTTGGTCAAACAGTCAGATTGGCTGCGTCCTTATGCTATAGTTTTCAAATGGTGTTGTACATGAGCATTGTCTTATATGCTCCTGCGTTAGCATTGGAGGCTCTAACTGGAATTACTAGAGTTACAGCAATATTATCAGTCGGTAAGCTCTAGTTTCGTTTCAGTTTTTAAAATGCTAAATTACTTTACTTTCTGTTTCAGGTTTAGTATGTACTTTTTATTCAACAATAGGCGGCATGAAAGCCGTACTAATGACTGACGTTTTTCAATCCTTGCTGATGTACGCTGCCGTTTTTAGCGTCATAATCTGCGCCGGCATTCAAAAAGGCAGCCTGGCAGAAATTTGGAGGATCGCCGAAGAAGGGGGCAGGACCAGTATTCTGAAGTAGGTGTACTAATTCCTTCCGTAAGACTATCATCGGATTATTATTGTAGCTTTAATCCAGATCCCACTGTTCGACATTCTTGGTTCACGCTCATTATTGGCGGCGGGATTACTTTTCTTTCGCTATACGGAGTTAACCAAACACAAGTGCAACGATACTTAACTATCAGATCTTTGAAGAATGCTCGAAAGGCTCTCTGGTTAAACCTTCCGATATTATCGCTTTTAAGTTTTAGTACGTCGTTTGCTGGACTTTCTATTTATTCGAGATACGTTAATTGTGATCCCGTGGCTGCAAAAATAATTAGCAGTAATGACCAGGTAATTGTATTAATAATTTATTATTTTAAACTATACAGTATTCCTCCTTTTTCAAAGTCTTTATGCTTTAATATGTTGGAAATAGCGGTGCTGTAACTTCTTAGGCTGTCTTAACTTGGTGGACAAAGTATAACAGTAGAAAATTCGCTGGAATTTGTTAATAAAGTGAATAAGTGAATGGTACCCTATCTTTACTTAATGGGTATTTAACATTTGAGCGAGTACAAAAACGATTTGAGAAATATTTGTCTCTTAAGTTGGATGGTACTTATCCTCAAAGATGTTCTGATCTGCTGCAAAGATAACATTACTTCGTCAGCTACTCATAGAGACAGACATAGTGGTCGTTTCAGCCGGTTATGCTAGAATATAACATACGATCCGTGGAAATCTTCCATCTGCTTAGAGTCTAAACCAATATCCTACGTAAAGCGCCACTATCACATATGTTCACATTTTCTATCCTGATTTTTTTGCTATATATATATTATTTTCACTTATTAAGGTGGTAAGGGTATTGTTTTGTTTTACTTCTCTACCGTATTGAAATAAAATAAATAGAAGACTTTTTATCGTGTATCGTATCTGTAAACTATTGGATGGCGGTTGCCGTCCGCGCTTTTATTGAAGGATTAACAATTTACCGACTGAAATAACTGTTAAAAGCCATGATCTCAGTTACTTCCTGAAACTATAAGTGCTATTTAAAACTATGCCGTGCAATATTTACGTCCACACGTAATTATTTAATGACCGTCAAGAAAACGCCAGCTCCCGGAAAATTCGGATTTGGATGAAACTTATACACTGACAAAGTACCTTGGTGTAAGAACAACGCAGAAAAACAAACCTGGTTTGTAAACATGACAGAATCTGTTTGCAAACCTGGTAGAACCTGGTTTGATGGTAAGAATGCACAAGTTCTGTTTGTTTTTCTGCGTGGTACCTACACTACGGTACTGAATAATACTGGTGGCCTGCTCTGCTTTGCAAAGCAACAATCAATGGTGGGTGCGACCGACGTCTGACTTCGTGTAGATTTTGATGACGTACTTAATGCATTCTTTACTATTGAAGGAGCTCTACGATAATATCTCTGACTATTGTGGGACAATCGAAATTTTTTTACCAGAAATGTTGCAAGACACATGTTCAGCACATTAGTTATATTAAAACCGAACTTACACCTTACAATTTACACCACATTAGAAGAACAAATAGGAAAGAAGATGGTAAAAGCAATGGAGTAGTGCACCTCTTCTTTCATCGATTTTAAGAAAGCCTATGATTCGATCCCTAGAGCTAAATTATGAGAAAATATGATATATGTATGTTACGTAAAGGTTAATAAATGCCATGGAAAACTTATAAACAGAACGCCTGGGTATTGAAAGGGTTAACACAACATCAGGGAGGATTGGAACAACGAAGGGCCTACTTTTAGGGATCCTCTACTTCTCCAACACATTTTAAGGTATTTCTGGAACAGACACTAAGACTGTGGAAAAGAAAACGTGAGGAAATGAGGATACAATCAGAAACGCCCATGACGAGGAAGATTTGAGTTTCATGCTGAGAAAACTTGAAGAAGAATATTTCAAAAATGACTTGGAAATCAACCTGAACAAAAAGGAATACCTAACAAGTGAACCGAAACCCATAGTAAATCTGGAGGAAGGAAGATAAATAGAAGTTACCTACAAATTTAAGTATCTGGGAAAGAAGTTTGGGTCAAACCAGAACTTGCATAAAGCAACTTCACGCAATACTATGGTAAAGGCATATAACAAAAACCAACAAGATGAGGCTATACAACACCATGGTTCGCAGTATCGTAACGTATGGAATTGAACAAAAAGAGCAAGAGTAAGGTTAATGTAGCAGAAGTAGATCTTCTAAGAGGAAGCTTTAGAGTAACACACACGGACAGAATAAGGAACGAATGGGAATAGAGAAAGATATACTGAACTATATCGAATAAAAATACTTATTTGGCACGGGACTTTTAGGAGGCAAACACAAACCATCGAAGGTATCGAGCTGGAGTCACCTGGGAGAACGAAAGAGAGGCAGTCCACGAAATCTTGGAGAGATGAGGTGGATGGGAGATGCCATGGAACAAACGGGGCTAGAATGATGGCAGAACAGAGATAATTGGGGAAATTTATTGAGAGAGGGAAGATGCTACAGCTGTAGAAAACCCTCATATAGAAAAAAACAGACTACAAATTTATATTGTGCGGAGAAACGCTTCTAATACAACAATTCGAACAGCCTCATATGTGTATATGAGGGTATATCATGGTTTGGAGGTGCCAGACATTTTTTTCAAAAATTATTTACACCATGCTTCAGAGATATTAGAAAGAGAGGTTGAAGGAACACGTAAGCATCGAGGGTACTGGAAAATCCCGAAAGTCAGGTGATTGGGCACCTAAAAAAATATGTGTTCTTGTACCAAGGTACCGTATCAATATAAAGTTTTATCCAAATCTTATATTTAGAGTGGTGTTTTTGAGCGTGTTTCTCTATAATATTATTGCAGTTGTAATGGAAAAAGTGGTTTATTTCCCTGCGGTAAAAAATTGTTGGCGTGTGTATTTTAATAAATGTACATATTGTAGATGTATACGTAATTTACATGTGCTTCTTAATTTTATTTTAGCTTATGCCTTATTTTGTGGTAGATTCTATGGGACATATACCTGGTTTATCAGGTGTATTTGTTGCTGGAATATTTAGTGCATCACTATCGACAATTTCGGCCGGTTTAAATAGTATGTCCGCTGTTACGATGGAGGATTATTTCAAAGTGGGTATAACACATTTTCTCGTTTTCTTACTGGCCAATGTAATATGCATTTTAGCCTTTATATAGAACTTGCAAGAGAAAAGAACTAAGAGACAATTTTTGCTCAGCTCTCACTAAAATATTTGCCTTGGGCTATGGTATAGCTTGTGTAGCCATCGCTTTCCTAGCACAATATTTGGGTGGTGTGTTGCAAGCTTCTCTAACAATATTTGGAGTCGTTGGTGGTCCATTACTCGGGTTATTTACATTGGGCATGTTTACCACTAGCGCAAATCAAAGAGTAAGTTTGTTAAGTACATATTTTATATGAATTTACTATAATTATTCACGTTTCAGGGTGCCTTAACGGGTTTAATTGTGGGCTTATCATTAGCTTTATGGATGGCATTTGGCGGGCCAAAACCACCTTTGCCTAAATTACCAGTTTCCGTATCTGGCTGTGATGAAGATGCACAGTATCTAAACGCAACACGTTTCGAATCTGAAAGGTTGATTATTATTCATCAATGATTTTCGTGGTGGTCATGATTTCAATTTTTATGTTTTTTTTTCTAGGGAGTATTTCTGGTTATATAGGGTATCGTACTTATACAATGGACTTTTGGGGTTGTTATCCACTATTATTGTGGGAAGTATCACTAGTATAGTTTGTACAAAATTATCTGGGGAACGTGATGAAATTATGGATCCTAATTTATTTATTCCCCCTATAGCGAAGCGGTTGCGAAAGAGAATGGGACAACCATTAAAAATGTCTGCGGTATGTTTTTGTTTTCTCTTCTCGTATCTATTTAGTAGTCATTGTATTTTTAGTTAAGCGGATCCCTACTTGAATTAAACGAATCTACAAAGAAAATTAGTTTCTCGAAATAGAAGGGTTTTACGGTGATACTGATTAGGTATGTTAGGTAGGAAAATGTGCACGTAGTGTTATTTAAAGTTGTTTTCTATTTTGAATATTTTGTACGAAATGTTTTCAAGATTTGTACTATTTATTATAATAAATATTGTTTTATTATGTGTTTTTATTTAATAATTGAATAAATAAATCCAGAGAAAAACATATTTGTGAATAAAGAAACGCTTTGTATATCTGCCCTTGTTATATTGGCCGTGATCATAAATTTAGTAGTATAATTTTCTTCCGTTACTATGTTCTTTTAGTACGTCGTCGAAAAAAAGAAAAAAACACGATAAACCCATTATTATACTGGGTGACTTTAATCTTCCTCCTCCTGTGGTTGATCCGCTACTTTGTTCTAAATGTATTACCTTTTCATGTCTGTGTGGTATGATCTCATTACAGCAATACAATTCAGTTGTCAATTGCGATGAGAGACTTCTTGATTTGGTCTTTTCAAATGCTGAACATGACATTAACGTCGAGCGTGATGATTTTCCGTTTGTACTGGTTGATTATTACCATCCTGCTTTAATTGTTACCTTAACTTTTACTGGTTCTTCAACTTCTTCTTTTCCATCTAATACAAACACTAGATACAATTTCAGGGGTGCGAACTTTCCTCGACTATATGCTGATCTAACGGATTGTCATTGGTCATTTTTGAATGAGATGAACGATGTTGATATGGTTTTGGGCAGATTCTCTAATTGTTTGTATAGTGCATTGGATGCTAGTGTACCTAAATTATGTATGAAATCTAAAAAAATTGATTATCCTAAGTGGTTCATTTTCGAAATTATTTCAAGCATTGAACTGACGTCTCATTATAGACGTAACTGGAACTCGACCAAAAACCATTTCTTTTTGAATAAATTCAAGAGGTTACGTACTCTCTGTAAACAGCAAATTTCAGTTGCTTATAACACCCACTTGGAATATGTTCAAACATTCATTGGGCGTGAACCCAAACAAATGTTTCAATATATTCGAAATAAACAAGGCTCTACCAGAATACCTAGTGCACTGACTTACATTGGAATTGTGGTTGACACTCAAAATATTGTTAATGCGTTTGCGGATAAATTTTGTTCTACTTACCTTAACAGTTCACCTTTTACAAATACTACTATTAGCAATAATCTTCCTATTACTTTGCCATTAATTTCTGATGATGAACTAATAAACATCATGTCATCATATTAACAATATAAAATATAAACAATATAAACAATATTTCTAGAGAATATTTCTAAGAGATGCTAGAATGGTTCTTGCTAAACCTTTAGCAATTATTATTAATCTATCTGTACAATCATCCACTTTACCAAAATTATGGCAGAAAACTTGAATCTCTCCGATATTTAAAAAGGGTTCAAAATCAGAAGTTGCTAATTACCGACCCATATTCATTTTCTCCAACTTCGCAAAAGCTTTTGAAATTTTTTTATTTCACCATCTATACGAAAGTCTCAAGTCTTTCATTTCACCTTATCAGCATGGTTTTGTTCGTGGGCGGTCAACGGTTAGTAACCTTGTGAATATATCGCAATTGATTTGGGAATTCGACAGGCGGGGTCAGGTTGATGTGGTGTATTACCGATTTTACTAGCGCTTTCGACAGGATTGACCACGGGATTTTACTTGAAAAATTAGACTGCTTTGGTCTTACTGTATCTTACCTGCAACTTTATGGAATCCTATTTGAGTAATCGATCTAACTATGTGCATTGTAATGGTTTTAGGTCTTACGAATTCCTTCCTACTTCTGGTATTCCGCAAGTATCCAGCTTGGCCTTTGCTTTTTGTTTTGTACATTAACGATTTGTTGCAGCACTTCTTTTGTCCAGTTATGGCCTACGCTAATGATATTAAAATTTATAGTTCAATTTTGCTATCTTCGGTGACGTCTTAAACTTGCAAAAAATATCGATTACATGACTGAATGATGTACCAAACACAATTTAAAATTAAATATTAGTGAATATTGCTTTGTTTCATATACTAGAAAAAACATCCAATTACTTACACGTATTTGTTGAATGATGATGTATTGTGTAGGGTTGAAACAGTACAGGATCTTGGTGTACTTTTTGACCAATCTATGAGCTTTGCATCACACATTACTGGCCTCTGCTACAACTTTTGAAAATAGTATACTTTAGCTTCGATGTGAGCAAGTTGGAGTATGCCTCTCAAGTGTGGTCTCCCCACTATGTCCATTTTTAGTTATCACTTGAAAAACTTCAACGTCGATTTTTCAAATACCTCTCCTTTAAAGAGGATTGATTACGCCTCCTTATTGGATCGACATTCAATGGATTCTTTAACGCACCGTCGTGAATGCCATGGTGCGCGCTTTATTTGGAAGTTAGCTCACGGAGTCATCAATAGCCCTTTTCTTCTTGCCTCTTTGGATTTCCGCATTCCTAGGGCTTCCTCCCGTCCCTCTTCCTGCTTTTCTCTACCTTGTTCTTGGACCAATTTGCTGCTAGCCTCACCACTAGTGACGATGTGCCGTTCCGCTGATCTGCACTATGAAGATATTTTTCATAATAATATTAATGACTTATTATAAGTTCTATTAATTTAAATATCTTTAGTATTATCTTTTTCTTTTTTTTTATGTACTCAGTTTGTAAATATTTTTGTCCTGTAACTGGTAATCTGTTGGACAATAAAATGAAATGAAATGAAATAATTTTTAGTAAGTACATCATATAATCTACTGAATTCTAACCCTTGCTCCTATTTTTGTATCGAGAATTTTGGCTGAGATACGTAGATGATATATTTGCGATATTTGATACCACAAAATATACGTGGAAAATTTCCTAACAAAATTGAACTCGCGATTTGATTAGATTAAATTGATGGTGGAAAAAGGTAGTTTAGTAATTAAGAGTAATAGAGAATCAGAAATAGACATCAACACAGACTCATTCATCATGGCGGAATCGAACCATTGCAAACAACTTAGATGTCCGTGATAAACTTCCTGGTGAATATACTAATAAAATTCCCGTTGAGTCAAAACAGACACGAAAATAAAATTAAAATATATGAAATAACATAGCAAAGCCCAACGGTTAGGTACTCATTTGCAGATCTTCTTAAGAAGGTGCAATATAGACAACACCTGAAAAATTTCACAACGTTAACTCCGGTAGAACCCTGGAAAATTTGAAATATTACTTTTCATAGAATAATGAAAGGTGCAGCCGGGTCGTAAAAGATGAAAATATCAAAATTTATTATACATCACCGAACACACTATCGAACCATTTTTGTGGAGGAATCTTCATAAGACATTGGTGCGCCCGTATCCAACAATGTTTGGGGTTCAGGTCGGTATAGTGCAAGACCAACCTCTCCACTAAATCTCCACCTCTTCACCACTTTTAACGCACTCGGAACCGCTTATACAGGCATCTATTTCGAGCAAGCCCGTCTGTCTGTCTCTCCTTATCCAACACATGTCTGCGTCATGATCAGACAACGTCCTGTCTGTCTTTCCCTTTCTTCTTCCTCCTTGCTCTTCACAATATCGGTTATTAAGGATGTAATATCGTTCCAGTTCCTTTCAGATCGAATCATCTATGCTATTAGATTTCTCTGGCCCAGTTCACTGCCTACATTTCTGAAAGTCAATACTCGATTCTCTTACCATCTTCTGCAAATGAAATGAAGATGTTCTGCAGTGTCTTCCATTCCACAGTAGGCACACTTATCAGTGGTGGCTTTCTTAAATCTTAGGGCATATGCTCTAAATACGCCGCAGACTTGATGTAGTTCGGAAAACGCACAAAGAATATGACACAAAGAATATCAAAAATTATCATTTCATATTACCCCGTTTTTCTAAGGTTTTTGAAAAGTTCTGGACAACCGTCTTTTAGCGTTTTACAATATATATATA
>JARFOC010000771.1:34542-46145 GCA_031763485.1 Osmoderma eremita | reverse complement strand
GCATCATTATACAATGTTTAGATTTGAAGTTCCTTAACATTTGGTAGGTGTATGAAAACTTTCGTGACTCACTGTAAATCCCAAGATATGGAATATAAATCGTGTTGGCAGGCCTTGGTTAATGAAACTAAAAATAATGGGCCAAACTGTATCCTTCAAAGTAGACTCAGGGGCAGATGAAACAATTATAAGTACAAAACATTTTAAAAAAATGATCAAGAGTAAGGAAATTAAGTTAAGCCCAACAAGTACAAGGTTAGTAGGGCGAGGCGACCATGAATTACAGGTAAAAGATGTTGTGTAGTTGCTAGTAGAATGGCAGAACAAGAAAAATCATAAAAATATTCGTAGTAAGAACTCCAGAGCATTTGTTGGGACGACCGGTACCGGAATTATTGAATATTATTAAATGGCCAGAAGTTACTAAGTAAAAATATGTAGATGTATGTAAAAATATAGAAAACACACAAAATTTAGACAGATTACTGACTAAAACTGAGACTAAGCAAAAATTCCCAAAGGTATTTAAAAAATTACGGGAACTGAAAGAATTTCAATATATCATTAAACTTAGGAAGCATACAGAACCAATTGCGTGCCAAGCGCCAAGAAGAGTACCACTACCACTTTTAGATAAGATACGGAAGTAATTAAATGACAAAAGAAAAAGGTGATTAAGGAAGTGAATGAAGCTACAGAGCGGTGCTCACACCTAGTAGTAGTTCGAAAACCTAAAGGCATGTATTTGTGCAGATCTAACGGAATTGAATACGTCTGTAATTAGGGAAAGATATATCCTGCCAACTATCGAAGAGACTATCGGTAAACCACAGAAGTACTTTTCTAAATTAGACTGTTCAAAACTGAATTTAGAAAAGAAAAGCCAAAAGCTTAAAACTTTTATAACCCCGTTTGGAAGGTTTATGTACAGAAGATCACATTTTGGGATATCTAGTGGACCAGAGGTTTTCCAAAGAGCCTTACGGAGAATAAAGATCAACGAAGGATTAATGGGCATGGACGTATTAGTCCATGCAGATGATATCCTTGTTAAGGGAGCAACAGAGAAAGAAGACAATGAAAACCTTATGAAGGTCTACTCGAGAAATATGAGCTAGCACTAAATTTAGTAAAATGCCAGATTAGACTAACAGAATTAGAATACTTGGGTGTATATATATGTAAGTGCGCAGGGAACCCCGAAGAAATTAGAAGCAATTGTAAAATACCACTCACCAACAAATAAATCCGAGATAAGAAATTTCTAGGGATGTTTCAAAATTTACAGAAAATGCTTCATTCTTATTTCCGTGCTCCATCAGCATTTGGAGACTTTGAAATTGAGCTGAGGTCTATTTTGGTCTAGTTAAAGCTTCGGATTAAGAAAAGTCTTCGTCAATTTTCCGGTTATAAATTAATTGAGTTATCTTATTATAAGTATAAATAATTATATTTAATTCCAAGCACTTACATGGTTGTAAAACCCATTTAGCTTTTCAGACTCTGGGAATATAATTTACCGGATCATTGTATGTCTCTGGCTTTGTCTTTCCCAATATTGGGTATCCCCTGCTTCTTATTGTTTCTACCGTTCTCTCTTTTATTTCTATCCTTGCCTTGAAAGAGTTTGATCATTCCTTTAACCGCTTCCCTTAACTTCCGTTAACCTTATTTAAGAGAATCAAAGTTGTTTGACAAAATAAGAATTCCACCAAGCCCATTAAAACTAATCCACAATGATAAGCAGCATCCGAACAGGGTATTTTAGTATTTTATCTTCATTCCTCATTATAAATTCGGCTTTTGTTTTCGTTTTAACCACTATCCCGGGCGTGTTATTACGAAATTAACAACTTCGATCTCTATCATTACGACGGAGATCATAGCGATGATCGACCAACCAACCCTTCTTGCGCTGGTATGCCGTTGCAGCATCCAATAACTCCAACTATTTTTTAATTTAGCCTCGTCCTACCTGTGGCAGCCAGGAGGTACTTGTAACCTCCCATCGTCGATTATATAACGCGGATTAATCTAATAAACGGCAGGTCGCTATCGGGATGATAGGGAGCTGGCTCGTAAATCCGCCACTTTGGTATTTCGAGGGATGGATAACCTTCGTGGAAACAACAATTAAAATACCTAAATTAATATTCAAATTTGCCCTAGGGGGATGATACTGTAGGTAAGCAGTTGATGGGAATTGAAGTCTTTGGAGGTGACAGGTTATCGTGTTCGTATCAAGGATGATTTACCATACTTAAACACCTTTGGAAAATTATAGTTCTTGAAGAGGAATTGTATTTGATACTTGATTTAGTGGTGCGTTTGCAAAATCAAAAACTCAAACTTTCGTTTAAACATCAGTCCTAACTATAGGATTCACAGCCATGCTTGTACCTCCTGAAAGATTTACACCATTTTTAAACTTACTTCTACCCTAAACAACACATCAAAAACGTTAGATTTAAACTAAAAGTCACTATTTTTAAACATCGCCTCAAAACAGTATTTCACAATTTAATTAAAATTCTTCGCTAATACTCGGCCTGTCCAGAAAAGCACAAAAAGAAAAGTCGAGAACCAATAATTCCTGTTCAAAAGGGTTCAGAGAGCGCCGAAAACCAACCTCTATCGACTGTAGGACCGTAGCGTACCGGTTTTAGATTAATTTACAATTTTTAACCGTAAATTTGCCCTACCGATAATGGGGAGCGATTTAACATGGCAGGTCCATTTTAACCAAGTTCGACATATTTAACGTGGCATGAGTTGTAAACCGGTGCTTGTGTGTGGGTGCCATCGCATATTCATGTACAGTGTTACGCTAAAATAAACCGTGTAAAAGCTGCATTAACAGCAGTAAGAATTAGATATTGTAACCCAATTTCCTGTTTATTATAATAACAAACTCCTCGTTGTCATATTTGTCAAAGCAATTGCCGTCGTTTCGCCAAACATCAGCGGTGAATTGGCAGTGGAAAGATACTTTTGTGAGGTACTACGCCAGTCGTACAAATAGACGTGAAATTTACCATTGCTTCATTAATGATTATGTAAAACGAAATTTATAGTTTTAACTATGTGTCGGTAAAGCTCGGTTACTTTCGTGCAACATTGTACACAACCCCACGATCTCAATGTTATTTGAACCAGAAGCAACTTTTTCAAATTACTTTCGAATATTATGTCATCTAACCTCACTTTTTGACGTTTCATAGTATGGTTTTTAAATTTGCCGCTATGCAAGTGATCAGTACGTCAAAATAATTAATAATACATTTGAGTTATTATACGAATCGATCTTCAAAAAAAGTTTTAATATCTTAATAATAAAAAAAAATCTCATATGTTAGGAACTCCATGCCCAGTCACTGTATAACGATCAAATTAATATCTTGTTTTAATAAATAAATTCTGGTCAGTTCATATTTCTCTTAACGGAACTCGCTTTGAAAGTTTATAAAAATAATATTATACTTACCAATACTAAACCAACACTTTGCTTCCTTTGTAGTACGAAATTAAGAAATATAACCTGTCCGGAATATTTATAAACAAAACCTAAATTTGAAAAGCTTATACACTAAACATCACAACCTTGATTTGTATATTTATTTATCCTAACGTGTTACAAGTTCCGGTATAGGATCATAATATAGAACCTATTAATTTATCAACTAGGAGGATTTTTTTTTTTTTATTATAGACGGTATAATTTTCACTTTCTTTCGCACTTAATCCCTGAGTAATAAACGGAGAGGTAAATTCGATTTTAGACCCCGAAACCCAAACACCTCGGTATAAACAGGGCCTTGTAAGTTTGTGTGTAATTCATGCGAGGTTGCACTTAAGAAAATGGTAAATTTGCCAAGTTTCAAAAGACCTGCTAATTTCCTTTTTAGCTACCTGCTGTATATTGTAAACAATTATTTTTCTCTTTTCCTATGCATCATGTGTAAGCGTTTTTTTTTGTTTCTAAACATTGTGTGCTACTTAACGTAATATTAGAAGGTTGAAACTAGTGTTTTTTCAATAGTTTGTTTTGCAGTGAAAGATTTTGTAAAGGTAGACGGGAGATTATAACTTCCAGCGAAAACAAACAAAAATTGTTTATTTTTCTAACCTTTGTTTTTCTATTGTTTGGAATAAATTTTAAAGTTAGTACGTTATATTTTTTTGCTAAAGTTTACAGAATCCTTATTAAACAAACATATTTCTTGTATCAGAGGAATAACAAAATTTGTTATTTATTGCAAAAATATGACGTAATGCGATGAGTTTATCTTAATATTACTAATGAAATCCCTTCTCCAAGAATGTATTTTAAAAAACAATCATATTTTCATATATTTTCTCAATATAAAAAAATTATTAACATGATTAAAAACTTATCAGGACATTAGAAAACTCAACCTAACTTCCTTATTACTTTTTTGTTATTTAGAACCTTGGTTTTGATTTCTTCACCATTAGTATAATATTAGTTAATATATAGTTATATTTGTTTATGCCTCTTATGTTCAAAATCCACAATTGCTTCTTTCATTCTAACGATATATCCTCATTGTAATTAATTTGGCTTGACCTGCTAGATAATAGACATTAAATAGATTGTTGCGGTTCAATAAGTCTGACGAAGTACGCTTAATGAACTGGAACAATTGAGTAGTATAAATAGACATAGATTATAAGCGGGAAATTGGTGTTATTCTACTGGTGTTCTGTGTGGTGCATATCTCCCAGGGTGCGACCTTCATAAATTCTGCCGAGGATGACAACTCAGTTGCCGAAATACGTATCTGGACTTCTTCACCTATCAAGGGGTAAGGGTATTTTTGTTTTTATTTTTTATATAAAGTAGAATAAAATATAATATATAGGGTTGAGCAAGTGTGTCAAAACACCTGAGTACTGACCCGACTAATTGTTGAAAAAACACATGTCTTCTGTACTATTTTTTTAATAGATTTTTGAAAGCTACCTCATAAAAAAAAGTTGTTCGAAATATGAAATTATGCATGGGTGTTCCATTGAAGGAAAGAAACCGTTGATGACAATAATTGAAAGAATATATTTGTAGAAAATGAGCAGTTTTCTACAAAAGGCATTTCTTTCATCTATTAGTTTTGTCAGATACCAGGTGTTCCCATACATTTGCCCAATTGTCGAACTGCACTTGAAAACGGTTTATTACTTCCAACATGGATCCTTTGTCTGATGTGAGTGGATTTTTGGAAGTTACCTAAATTAAGTTAACTTCCAAAGTTAAGTTGAGCTTTCTTCTTACCTATTTCTACACCACAGAAAAATTAAACAGAATACTTGTAGCAATTGCTAAACGATCAGGAGTAAAATATACAGCCGCCAGTACAATATTAACAAGAAAGTAACAAGCAAGAGTAATTGGAGAAACCAGCAGAAATGTCCAATGACTTCGCACAAGAAATAAAAAATAACAAGAGCGTAGGGAAAATGGTATCCCATCAGAAATTCTGAAAAGCAGCGAGCAAACGCTTCAGAAAACAATACATGAGTTTATATTTAGAGTATGGAAAGAGGAAAGAATGCTAGAAAGATGGACCGGAGCTGTTATATGTCCGATCTGCAAAAGGAGGGACAAAATGTGAAAATTATAGGGGGATTGCTTTACTGGATGTAGTATATAAGTTGATAGCAGATTAAATAGATGCGAGAAGGAGGTAATTGCAGAATACCAAGGAGTATTTACGTCAGGAAGATCAACAGAGAGACCAAATATATACACTGAACATTGCTTATGCTCTGGGAATTCCCAATAAGCTGATAAGTCTGGTGAAAATGACACTATGCAATTTGAATAATAGAATTTTGCTAGAGGGAGACCTTTTCTGATCGATTGCAAGTGTAAAGAAGCTTAGGACAAGGAGACCCGCTCGCAACTAACTTTTCTAACTTGATTTTGGAAGCAGTAATGAGGGAAAGCAAAATCCAAAGAACCCGATTAATTTTTCATATTGCTTCTGTTAACAATATCAAAAAAGGAGTTCGAATAGAGTTTCGAAAGGTTACCTAGAGCAGCTAAGAAACGACTATAGGAAACAATTATACGACCAGCAGTGTTATATGCAAATGAGACACGGACAATGTATAAACAAGAAGAAACAAAATTAGAAATACGGGAGGGGAAAGTGTTGAAAATTTTTTTTGGTGGGAGCAGGCTGGCAGATAGACTATGGTGAAGAAGATAAAACAGAAAACGAATGACCTGGTTTGGGAATAAGATAGAAATGGAAGTTGCTGTTGTTACAATTCATAAATGATTTGAACTACCTCTTCAAGAAACACAATTATTAGTGGAATGTAACAAAACATGGGCATAAATGGGGTATCAATTAAATCTATTATACAGACTGCTCAAAAAAAAAAAAAGAATTCACTACTTACAACTTTGTATTTAAATATTTGCAAAGAAGCGTCAAAAATATTGGTTTTATTTACCCTAAAGTGACACTAACGAATTATTCGCATGCTACTCTGTTAAGTTCCTGCCATGTTTGTCCTTTGAATTACCAACCGTATTATTTATATTGTTATTTGAACAGAACTCGCATGTAATTTTTCGGCTCACGAGGATCTTAATGTAGTAGTGGGTACAACTTCATAACACCAACAAAGCGGCAATGTTCCCTGTCACCACTCACTTACCATGATCATAACGAGACAACGAACACACCGTCAACTCCCTGCCTTCATAATTTGTCTGCATTTCACGTCTTAACACCGAGACGGCTAACAAGAAACCCAACGCCGCGGTAGCAGGTGGATGTTAGAGCGTAATGGACAATAAAAAGTGAAACTATACGCACTAAAAGCTCGCCTCGTTAACAGAAGGAGTGTCAAATACGGTCCCTAGTACGTGAATACGCAGACAATTATGTAAAACAGAAGAAGTTAATTAGCATACATTTAGAAATTTCGAGGCCTACAATAGTTATTTGGGTCAAAATTTTCATATGAGTACCTTTGTTTGATGTGGTCGGTCTTTTGACACTGCCTAATCAATGAAGTAAATTAGAGATTGGTTTATTTTGCACGAAAGAGAAAATATATACTTTTACACTTATCTGTGTTTAATAGTTTAGAATTTGTAAAATTTGTATTAATACAAACGGGAAATTGAATTGATTATAGATATTATAATGTAACTAACGATCGATTCTAGAATTGTGTGATTCGTATAGGTAATTTACGTAGCCGAGATTTTCACAAATTTGAAACGTTGAGTATAGTAAACGCAAGTAAACAACCGACACCACGCATCGCAAAGCATACGATATGGTTTGACAGATATATAGATACGTTATGGTTAAAGAATACGAAACTATCATAACTAAACAGAACGTTAAAATGGCAAATGTACAGTAAGTGCGTTGAAAACTTTCCTTATCTATGCAATTGGCAACGCTGTAATTGAAGAAATATAACGCGGACGACACTTTTAATTTGCTGAAGCAAACAAACTCCTATACCAAACTGACTAGCATCCGTTTGCATTTCAATTGACAATCTTGCATCAAATATTCTTGAGGTGACAAAATTTGAGATAAATTTCGAAAAATGGTGAAATGGTTTAGCATCCATAAGAATGTTAGAAACACTTACGTAATATCGAAACTGAGGTGGTAAATTCAAATATGACATCTGCAACAAGCTCCTGTATAGAGATTTCAAGATAATTAAACGAAGTATTTGTAGTGGAAATCTAATGAGTTCCTACTCAGAAATGTTAGAACCGCTTGAAATAAGGTCATTACAAACAATCGAAAATTGACTAATTCTTCAAACAGTCACGAATTCCATATTGGCGCCAGTGAATTCTTCTTCGCAAATGTTTGCGTTCTCAAGCCTCTTATCTACACCATAATAATATAATTATTGACAGAGAAAATATGCTTTTACCTATTGCTATTGCTTCTTTTCCTTGCGAGCGCCAGCTATATTCGAATACAAACGCCGTCAATCCACGAATTATCGGTCGTTAAAACGGAACAATAAAGGCGCAACTTCCGCTATTTGACGCGGTAACACGGGTACCAACATCTGATAAGCGCGTTACGGGTCGCGAAGCGCATATAATGATATATCCTAGGTATACATAACTATAGTTCTATAACGCCGCTTTTTTTTTCTTTTTTAGAAACAGAAAAAATCCGTATGGGAAAACAAATGTTTATATATTCCGAGCGGTTTATTTAAATAAGCAATTAATGGCTCAGCTCTGGAGGATAATAAAGATGTGTATTTTGTCTAAATAGAATAGTTATTTATGCTATGACTAACTCCATATAATATATTTCCAAAATGAAATTTGTATTTAGTTTTCTCGATTTAAAGCGGGGGACGCACGTTCAAATATTTGCAAATTTATCATTTTAAATTTGACTTTTGACAGTTGCATTATGGAATTTACTTGTGAGCGGTAAACTTCAATTAAAACCAATGTCATGAAGCGTTTTCAGGTGTACCGAATCCCTTTGGAACATCGGTATTATCTACGGTAAAGAGTGTGGATGCAAGTTCGTTTGGATAGGATGCTATTTTGTCTCTATATTTATTACTGAAGTTTTTGATTTCTTCTCTGATCTCTTCTCAGGTCTTGTAATTACGTTATTTGATACATACTATGGGGGATTTACTATTGCACGGAGCACTTTGTTTTGAAATTGTTTATAAATCTCCACATTTGAGTTACTTCCTATCCGAACAGATAGGAATGGAGATGTAAAGAAACCAAACTGACGCAAGCACACACCAGCTGGTTTACGGATGGATCGACAACACAGCACGGCGTTGGCACAGGAATATTCTGCAATAACCCCTGAGGTGAAAAACACACAACCTCGGGCAATATGCAACAATTTTTCAGGCTGCAATCCATGCCATTAAGATGTGCTCAAGATAGATTTTGAACAAAAACCTCAAACACAAATCAATAAAAAATTTCAATGGCAGTGAGGCTATATTGAAAGCATTGGAGGCGCACAAATCCCACTCTAAATTGATCTGGAGCTGCAAAAACCATTCTAAATACAATAGGGGCGTCTAACAAACTAACTCTAATCTGAGTTCCTCAAAGATTATGCCATATGCCCAAATAAGTTTGAGAATGGTTTTGTAGACTGGAAGCTTGTTTTCCATGGTGAATTCAGATTTCCTTCCTATTAACCAATACACTTTTGTGTCTAACTGTTTTTGGTTGGCCCACATGTGTAGGCGTCATGTCAGTTTTCTGTCCAGATGTATTCCTAAGTATTTTGCTGTGTTTTTCTTGTGGTATTGGATGCCCATTTAATATAGATCTGGCATTACTTCTTGGTGAATGTTACTTGGATGGATTTTGTCTCATTAGATTGTATTCGCCAAGGTTTCAACAATTCTTGAAGTGTAAATTTAGTATAACACAGGTCCTAGTACACTACCATGCGGTATTCCGGAAAAATCTGGATGGATTTGGGTATGTTCCTTGTTATATTCTATGAGGAACTTTCGGTCGGTGAGATATGATTTTAATAAGCTGTACTCGTTTAGTATATAAAATAATCCAGGGTGCCGTACTTTATCATAGACTGCAATCATATCCTTGTCATCGCTGCTAAAATGTATCGTTTGCCGTCTCCAAATAGAGCAACACGAATCGCGCTAACAACACCGGGCCTCTTGCCGCAAAGCACATGCCACATTCTCATCTACGACGCCGAAATTGGTCTTCGGTAACATGTGCTCGGCGGACAATCGCCCTGACTCATACACATACACACTTGACAGATGTGTAAAACGCCTGGTAGATTGCCAGCGGTCGCGCTAGCTGCAGTATTTTATTCTATCTATCGCGCGCGCTCACATTGGATTACCCACTTCCAAATCGTTTACTGTTATCGTTGGGAAACTGCATTCTAAAATAAAGATGATGATGTTGCTATAGTGCCGTTCCGCCCGCCATCACTGGGCGAGTGTGAAATAAGAGACGCGGATATTGGTACATGACTCAAGCCGCGTTAGTTATGTGTGGTTGCCGCTGAAAAGTATGTATGTATTTCTTAAAGACGGTTGTTTATGTGCGGTGGCAGCTTCATATTTTTCTGTGTTTTATCTCTCAGCGGGACACCTGCTAGTTTTGTTTATGGGTGGAAAAAATAGGTCACTTCCTAGACTACTAATATATATTTTTTAAAATAACAAAGTGAGCGTCTGGAAAAAGAACTGGCTGAAGCGAAGAAAATTAAAAATAATTCAAATTTGATTAAAATTACAAATTTTTTTTGAGGTATATTTAACAAAAAATACAGAAAGATACAAACAGCGTCAATTATAATTCAGCATGGACAAATTCGTCCAAACTGTAGGAGCCCAGTTCACACAAGAGCGTATGCACATTCCTCCGGAATTGTGAAATAGAATTGGCTGATTTTACATAATTTGGGAGCTTGTTATAACATTTTAAACGTTTGTATGTTAGGCTATTTTCAGATACGGAAAGCCGGTGCCTAGGGTAGCAGTAGTCCGATCTATGCCTGGTTACGTATTGATGACATTATCGCTAAAGAGATCTTCATTCTTAATCAAAAAATTTAGTAGCTGAAAAATGTAAATACCATATATGGTTAACAGCTTATTGTTTTAAAAAACTCCCCTACATGATTCATTATAACCCAAACCATACATAATACGTATGATTCTCTTCTGCATTATAAAGACACGCATAAGGCAGCTACTACCGCCCCAAACACTGACCTCATACACGAGGTGAGGATGGCAACATCTGAAGTACAGACCACGCAGCACCGGAAAGTCTACCAGGTCACGCAGCCGACGAAAACCAAAACACATATTGTTTAGTCTACCACAGACATTTTGACACTGGTCGTCCCATCTAAGATGTCTGTCGACTTCTAGGCCCAACAGACGAACGACTTCCACGATAGCGCACTCATTATTATTAAGAGTTAGATGGATATGTTTTACATTTTTGTTGGAAAATAATTACATTAGCTTTCGCACAGTTTAGAGACAAAGCGTTCTTAGTTAGTCATTCTTGAATATCCTTAAGATATGAATCGGTGTTATCAGTTACCCCCGCCAACAAATCTCCCGTTATCAGGAAAGTTGTATCATCAACATAATTTAGTATTAAGCAATTATCGATATGTGGACTTTTGACCGTATAGATATCGTTAAAATATAGCAAGAATAAAAGTGGTCCCAGTATGTTACCCTGAGGTATATACACCTTTATTTAAAGTAAGAGTTTGAGACCTGTCAAAATTGTGCTCTGTACACAGAAGAACCGATTGTTGGCGTCCTCAAAGATACGATTCAAACCAAGCAAGAGCAACACCTCTTACACCATAATTCTCTAATTTTATCAACAGTCACCTATAGTCTATACCAGTGATTCCCAAAGTGGTCCAGGTGGACCTCCAGGGGTCCACGGGAGACTCGACGGGGGTCTACGTTGACGTGGTAAAAAAATGGGGGCTCACAATTCGTAAGCGGGGGTCCACGAAAATTTATCTGGTTTCGATAATGAAGAACTAAAATGTTGGCTTGAGTTCACCTATCAA
>JARFOC010000771.1:9424-19691 GCA_031763485.1 Osmoderma eremita | reverse complement strand
TTTTTATCATTTTCATCAGATAGTTTCTGTTCTAACTCACAGCAAAACATTTTTAAATTATCTTTTGGTATTGTTGTAAAATTTCGAAAATCACTCAAATAATTAAAATTATTTGTGTATGCCTGAAGTTGTTCGAACCTTTCCGCTAAAGCATTTGTCGCAGCGTCTAGTACTGCAAAAAAGAAATTTACCTTGAAGCTATTTTCCGGACTGTTGATACTCTCATCATCGTCTTCATAATGAAATTGTCCTTTCTGTTTTCTTTTTCTAACTTGGCTTTCTAAAGGAAATTGATTTCAACCCCAAGATATTTGGCCAACTGAGACGCTTCTTTTAAGGTTACCGCAAAATGTTCCTCTGTTCGAAATGTTGATATTATTTGCTTCAGTTGACTTAAATGCTCTGCTGCAACGTGTAAGTTAACACTAACGCCTCGCAAAATCTTGCTAACAACATTGGCATTTGATAGAATATCGTACCAAATAACAAGAGCGCTTAAAAATCTATAACTCCGAATTTTTTGTGATATACATTTTGCTTAATGTTTAGTTTTCAGATCGAAATTACTGTCGGTTCCACCACTATCAAAAATTTCCGACAAAGCGTCGTCAACATTCGATATTTCCTAACGTAATGGTTTTAAACACTCAACACGGCTCTCCCATCTTGTATCGGACAAAGGTTAGGTGGAGTAACAGGACTCCAATTTTCTTCGACAAATTGCACTATAAAAAGGGCCACCAAACATGATTTGGCGATGAGATAGGCTGTGGCAATAGTTCCCGACACGATGTCGGCGAATGCAAGGGACACCTTTGTATTCGCCGACATTGGACCGAATACGCTGCTTGTTTATTATTATTTTGTGTTTGAATTCTTGATGTTGATGTGGCGGGGCGGAACTGTAAATACTACGGCGGTACTTGTTTTGTATACGATTGTCGCAATGCTGTCGGCCTTTATTCCATCCGCCGTTATTTTGAATGACTTCTTCCAATCTTTACAGTATAGACTCTATTAATTTCTGGCAATAGTCGTCACTTACTTCTTCCCATTCCTGCACAATTCGTTGCCACAATAGATTTCTATCTCCTCGTTCTATGGCGTTTTCCCTCATTCTGTTTTTTATGTAACCCCACAGGTTGTCTATGGGGTTAAGTTCCGGGTTTCGTGCCGGCCAATTTAATAATCTCAAATTATTGTCTGTAATCCATTGTTGGACAACATCAGCCGTATGAATGGGTGAGTTGTCATGTTGGAATGTAAACTGATCATAAAGAGATGTTACCGATGGCAACATAACATTCTGTAAAATATCCCTATATTGTAACGCTGTCGTGTCCACTAATATCCCAAATAGTACCTGGTCCTCCGTATGGCAGCCAACCCCAGACTGCCACAGAAAGCCGTCCGCTTCTATTTTTCGGATGAACATATGCTATGTAAAGAACTGAATATTATTGGGGTGTCTGCTTGCTTTTATATACGTCAGTTTATAATATGACTCATCATTCGAGAAAGAATATTTTCGACATTTATCTGGATTGCTTGTATATCAATACTCATCAATAAGCGTGTGTTATATTCGCATAAATAAAGATTCCAGAAATACAGAATAAGGTTGTTTTGCCTACCTGTCTATGTCTGCGCAAAGACCACAATAAATAGATGCAATCGGCTATTACATTCATAAATGCAGCTGCAGCGTTTTTAAAATAGACACAGAAACAGCACATTCATTCATTGATAAGCATCATCATTTCAGCATAAGTGTATACTTATAATTATTTCGTTATATTATTAAACAGTACTAAACCTTTGATATTGTTATTTATCGTATAATAAACATGCTTTTGCTTTAGATCTTATCTTAGTTCAAGCACAAAAAAAGTTCACCGCAAAAAGTAATGAAATTACCTTTCAAAACAATTTAAGAAGACTACAGTATTATTTTATTCGAAATACTCGAAACATCAAACAAATTTATTCCTACTCAAATACGTCAAATAATAGATGCTTTTTTGCACATCTATAAATGCACCTAAGGCATTTTTTAAATACACACAGACACCGCACATTCGTGTTTACACATTGCGCGGCAGCCAGTGAATGCAATATGTTGTCTACTATCCATGCTACGCATGTAGGCTCTATGTTGAGCGTTAGGTCGTATAATTAGAAAGTGTCGCTAGTGTACCAAGGCCCATTCATTTCGCAGAATTTTATTTTGCGTCTCTGGATTTGCTTGCACTTAACCACTATGCCGTAAGATCATGACTTCGTATAATAGGATTTTGTTTTCCATTGACATTTTTGATTTTCTGCTATGTAGACAATATAATTCTCCCATTCACCTCTCGTTAATTTGCTTGTGCTTCCTTGAGATGTGATTCATCCAGGCAAGTTTGATGACAACATGAACACTGAGCAAGTTATAGTTGTTTTTGAAATTTCTGCTGGTGAATGCAGGCGAGGTCCCTGAAGGTGAAACGTATGTAACTTCTGGAAAGACTAATACATTACCACTACCTTAGATCATATTCTAATCTAAAAATAACTAGTAAATAAAATAAAAATTATTATCTCAACATATAGAAGAATTAGCAAAGTATTCATAATGCCTACGACAGATTAGTGTAGTACAATTATCTCCAATTTGTGTCACTTTACGTTAAATCCAATACACAGACGGCATTCATTCCTATAATAATCCCATAATCATTGGATAAACTTGAATAATGAATCGAAAAATTCGCATATATACCTAAAGACCTAAAGCATTCATAAGTCCACAATCTTTATCTTACAAAACCTCAAACTGAATTCGTGTTCATCGTTAGATAAACGCTAATAGCGTTTATCTGAAACATCTCACTCCGCTTATCCCCGCTGACAATGACATCTAATGCTATTATAATTTTCTGGGCCGTCGGGATCTAACCGGATTCCATCCAGTGAAATGCGCGTTTTACGAATATTTCGCCGGCTAATCTCTCACGAACGACTGCACCGCCTGAATGCCGTACGTCGAGGCCGCTTGCAAATCACCATTGTCCCCTTTCTAACGCTGTTGACATCTCGGTCCGTTCATACACGGCATTATTGTTGCGTTCGGGTACTGTGCACTGGCATTTACTCTAAACAAGCGAAATAACACGCAGCGATGCGATCTGGTTTCGGCAAATAAACGGTAAAATAAGCAGAATAAGTAGGTGAAACGTATTTAGTGTAGTTTTTGGGGGCCAATCCGACGATCTGGAACGAAAATCTTGTTTTGGGACGATTCAGGATTACTGCTGATCATCGTCCGGTATTATCTGGACATGCGTGTGATCTTAAAACAGGTAGTTCTTCGTGCTTTTCAGCTGGTTTGAGAGTATTTGCTCCGAAGAAAGAAAAAAAAACATGTTTTTGCGATTATCTAATGAAACTACAATATGTTTCTAGATGTTGATTCAGAAATTTTCGTAGTATTCTGTTCTAAAGCTCCAAAATTTTCATAATATACATAGCTTAGCTTTAAAATGCCACAGGTTTGAGGGATTTTGTTTTATTTTGTAACATTCCTGGTAGTTTAATATCTTTGCAGGTGTCGATTCAGAATTTTTCGTGGTACTGTATTGTAGAAAGTCAAAACGTTCATAATTTAGCTTAGCTTTGTAATGGCTTAAGTTTAAGGGTAGGCCGATTTAAACACCTGTTGGTTATAACGATGAGTACCAAGAAAAACGATTATCGAGAAAGACTAGACTTTGTACTATCAAAATAATGTCATACGTAAATGCGTCGGATTAAGTATAATACAGGACAAAAATTACTATATTATCTTCAATTTAGTATCTAAGAAGGTTGCATTTAAGAAAGTTTCGATGATGTAGTGCAATGTGACAAATATGACTCCCCTGATTAACGCTAATGTTGGCACTACACATTTGATCTCTCTCTCTCATTTATTAATAGCTTTATTCCCACACGCTGCTTGCTAACGGTTCGTGATCACGTGAACCAATCAGAAAACATATTTCAGTTCTCAAAGACTTCAATCTGTTGTCCTATTGGCTCGCATCATCACCAAGCGTCAGCAAACTGCGTGTTGGAACTAATTAGTAGGTACTGTTCGATCTGTTACATCAGATTGATTTGAAAAATAATATGACAAGTAGGAAATGTAACACATTAAATTTATGAGATATATGAAAATTAAATTACAAATATCAAAATTCTCGAGTTATAAGCAGAATTTTGTAAATAACTTATTATATAAAAGAAATACAACGAATTTTGAAAATATTTGAATTTGAATTCATAAATAGCCTAACTAGTTTTGTGATGTTAATTGTCTCCCTCTCTTTCCAAACTTCAAATATCCAATGCCCTTCCTTCTGCTTACACGATTTGCCACTTATTTTTATTTATTACTACAACTTTTATAGACTTGACTCTTTAAGTTAAGACGTTAAATTGTAAAAATTTTCCGAACCCCTATTAGTTTTGTAAAGTGTAGATTCCTATATTACCGGCAGAGGTCATTTCATATGCAAATGTCAATACGCATTAATAATCCTAAATCAAAGAGAGAGTAGCTAAATTCGCGTATGCTGCAGACAAACCTGATAATAATAAAGAATTAACAAGAAAACAAAAGGTGTTGGGAAATATCATAACAGTAGTTACTGCATAGCATATTTTATTATTTAAACAGCGAAGAATTGGAAGTACACAAGATCCAATGAGTTAATAATGCTTGTCCCTCCTCCAAAGGAGAATAAAGTTAAAATCATAAGGTATAAGTCGAAATACAATAACAAACACAAAACGTACAACTCCTACGGTGGTCCCGCAAAATTAAAAATAACTTTTTGGAACATTTTTATATTGTTATTTTAGTTTTTAAACATTGGTCAGGTGTGTGCAATAAATAACGGATTTGGGAGTTAATGTGGCAGAAGTGCATGACTGATCATAACTCGACTCCTAGCAGCAGCACGAAGTTCCAAACAAATGCACCCAAGAGCAGCGACTCGCTTTTAAGATTCATCATATAATGAACTGAATGGAACAACGAGAAGTGCGCCAAATCGCAAAAGGAGCATTTTGCCAATACCGAAATAGCGAATGCTCAGAACTCGGCAAAAATGATAAAAGTAAAAACTATGCACCCATTAACACAAACAATGAAGATATAAATAATAAAATGATTTCAAAGATATTATGGATCAGAATAATAATCTGGGCTGTATGGAAATGTTATTCAAACAAACAAAAACAAATTATTTAGGAAAAAAAGGAACGTCTTTCGGATATTCGAAAATCTTCGATTTTATCCAGAAACAATGTACTTCAAGAAGAAGGAAATCATAAAAGACAACGTAGTAAAAACTTTTAAAAGGATTTTTCTCCTATTCCTTACCTTTTACGTCTTCTACACCATTGGTGTTACAATGGTGCTAAGAAATATGTTTCTCTATGTTCTAAAATGCGTTTTAATTATTTCTTCCTAACCTTTGCAAAAGGTTATTGAATTATTTTTCAAAGTACCCCAAAGAATTTTGCATACGGTGTCTTAGAAACACCTGGATTCACCAACGCTCAGCAAATCGAAACGTTTGGATGAAGAATTACAATTCGGGACTTGGTTGACAATGGGAGCTTGGTGTGTGGAATTCCCGATGTACTATATCTTAGTTAAAAAGTTTGGGAACCACTGGTATTTAGTAACCTTAGTTACCTTATGCTTCTTTTGACGACGTGATATTATTCCAGCGATGTCCGTGCGCTTACTTAATAGTAGCGTAGTGGTAACAGGGCGTGCGTTCATTCGCACATTTTGATATGCAATGTAGAAGTAACTGAAATGTGTCGGAATGGGTCGCCTGCACTTCTGCGCTATCGGGAGCTCCTCTCCGCAATTGCGTCTACGAGTAGCTACGATAAAAACCGTACTTACAAATCAACATACTTACGCATTGTGGACGTAAACTTGAACACGTATGCTTTAGACAGGCGCATGACATTCATACAGTGTGCTTGTATCTACACATGTGCGCATGCTTAGTAGCTATGAATCAGTGACGACCCGATGATATAACGATCGATAAGATCGCGCGTATGCCGTGCTATTTGAGTATGCGGGCGGAGTGTATTGAACGCATACCAGGGTCGCATTGAAATACAAAAGTCAAATAAGAGATGGTGCGGTCACTCTTGGAAAGTTAATTAGGGGAGATAGCACCTTGGTCCACTCTGTTCGCAAAGTCGAATCTCCAACAGACTTTTTAGTAAAATTCTATGAATGAATCTTTGTAGAGTAGTGGAGTTTACAAAATTATAGTTTCATTATAGTATTCATTGATGGAGCACTGCAACTGGAAACTTACTTCTCAAAAGCTACTCTAATTACTAGTTATTAGTAAATTTATCACTTTATGGTTTGTTGCACAAGATTACTTAATAACTATCTGCCGTCTGCGACTTGTCCAGTTCCTCATTCGAAAGCATTGCTCGCGCCAAGATTCAAACAGAGAACATACTGTTCCAGAAACGGAATCACTATTTATAGAACCTAGACTGGATGGATGAAAGCTCTTAGCTCCAGAGATACATATTTTTGCATAAAGTAATCGTTGAAAGGTGTCCCAACACCAACTTGGGGATTTTAATTATTGTTGTTACCGTTTTTAGACTTACTTGAAATCAGAACCAAATTAAAAGCATAATTTAGCTTTTTGCTGACCAAATTACGCGACGAAACACTATTCATTATATACGAAGTGTGTAAATTAAGTAATGAGATTGATATTTTGAAATACTTTTATTTGAATATAATTATATTTGAACGTTGTCTCCCTCAAAATAACTTCCTTGGGAAGCCGCCACGCAGCGTTGGAGACGGTTCTTCCATTCCTCATAGCAGTGCTGGAACTCGGAGATTGGAATCGCCTTTAGCTGGTCGGTTACAGCCGTTTGAATGTTTTCGAGTGTCCCAAAATGATCTCCTTTCAGATGAATTTTTTCATTCTTGGGAAGAGGAAAAAGTCACAAGGACTCAAGTCAGGTGAATAAGGGGATGAGGAGCCACAGAAATATTTTTACTGGCCAAGAAACCGTTTATGGGAATTTCTGTGTGACAAGGCGCATTGTCATGATGCAGGATCCAATCGATCTTGATGTTTGGTCTCACATGCATGACCCTTTTTTCGGAGTCTTTCGAGAAACTCTCGGTAAAAATGTTGATTAACTGTCTGACCTTGAGGCACGAACTCTTTGTGAAATATTCCCTGGCTATCAAAGAAACAAATCAGCATGCTCTTGATCTTTGATTTGCTCATTCTTGCTTTCATGGGCTTTTGAGAGCCTAAAGTGTTCCAATCCATGCGCTGATGTTTTGATTCCGGGTCATACTCGAACACCTCTCATCACCACACGTTCCAAAAATATTTCATTATTTTCAACCGATTCCGAAAAGTCAAGGCACCTTTCTCTCCTTTCTGTCCTTTTGTTCCTAGGACAGGTTTTTTTGAACCATTTTCGAGCAGATCTTTCTCATTCCCAATTCATTAGTCAAAGCTTGATGAACGGTGGTGTGGGACAAAGTCAACTGTTTCCTGATAATTCTGACTGTCAACCGACCATCTGAACGCACAAAATCGCGGATTTTGTCCGCATCGGTTCTTGCAGTTGAAGGCCTTCCGCTGCGTGACTCATCCCCCATCGACTCTCTTCCTTCTGAAAATGCCTTAAACCACTGAAAAACCTGGGCTTTTGACAAAGCACTGCGTCCGTAGGCCTGCTGAAGTTTTGCAAAAGTTTCTGTTGCACTTTGCCCAAGTCTATAGCTCGAAATTAATGTCTTTCATTTGTAGACCGCACTACGAAAACCGGGTTCACGGGAAAAACGACAACGGACAACCAAATGACTTGATCGAGTTCGAACTTGCACTGAACGCGTATTGCAATGTCCACTTGTCGCCTCTCCGTGTCCCGTGCTTCCCGTGTTGCCATATCAAACGCTACGTTGTCAGTCTCATTACTTAATTTACACACCTCGTAATTAACACTTTAACACCGCTTGACTTTCACAGAATCGCTTACCGAACAGAAGTATTCGAGAGTCATTCTACCACACCTACACGGCGAAATATGTCGAGCGTTTTTCGCTCGCGCCTTTCGTCCGCTAAAAGCGTCGACGACCCGCGAGAGAATCGCACAGCGCCCCCGACTCCGCCCGCTCGCTTCCGAGGTCGCGAGCGGTGCATTCTAGCGCATTCCCCAGCTAGTCAGTCATCGCGACGGTATTCGCGCTATGAGAAAATTCCGCGTGCTGTCTCCGGCACGCCAAATAATCGCCCCGAGGCGCAAGAAGAGAAAGGAGGGATGTTGCGTAAAGTTAGCGGCGGCCGGCGCGCGCCGTATAGTAAAATCGCCGACTCGCTGGACGTATTTAAAAATAGACGAAACTTAACCGATTTTTCGGCGTTCAGTTACGTAATCGTATTTTCTCGATGAACGTGTTGGTTGCCTCGTTATGGGTTATTAATAGGAGTGCGCGTAGATTAAATATAGGTTAGTAGTACGTTGGGGAACACTTCCTCTTATGTTGGAACGCGAGTTATTTTTAATTGATGATTAATAAATGGATTCTCATACTTTTTATTCTGGTATTCCCCAGATTTTTAGGTTCCTTCTTATTGTTAGATCTAAATATTGAGTGTTCAGAGGGAAGAAGCAACAATTTTTTCGATGGGTTATCAATATGTTTTCTTTTATCAAACTGTAATACGACCAGGAGCTACGTATGCGTGTAAAATGTGGATCATGAATAAGAGAGAGGAGGCCGGCACATAGAGCATGGGAAAGAAAGATTTTAAGGAATATTTTTGGTGGAATAAGGGGAGAACGGGAATGGAGAAGGCGGAATAACATGAAAATAATGGAAATATATAACAAACCATCGATCATCCAGATAGTTAAAGCGCAAAGGGCCAGATGGTTGGGACATATCGCAAGAATGACAAGGAATAGGTGGCCGATGAGAGCCTCTAATCGGGGGAGAAGGCGTGAGGAGAAAAAAAGGAGGACCTAGAAAAAAATGGCTACAGATGGCTAAGGAAGATCTGAGGACGGTTAAAGTGGAGACATGGCAACAGGATGCACAGGATAGAGGGAATTGGAGTAAGATAGTGAAGAAATTTGAAGCCTACGGCCACAAGGCCTGTAGCGCTGATGTATATATGTATCAATATGTTTAATTGTTTATTAATATTGTCAGACTTTTTAAGCCATCGGCGTTTCATCACATTTTGAAAAAGCGCTTGTTTAATACCAATATCAAACTTTACAAGAAAAAAAAAACAGAACAACTTTGGCACATAAGAAGAACAGCTTTAGTGAACGAAGACAAGAGAGAAAGAAACCATAAATGGCAATGCAAAGCCGAGCCATCAGCAAAGGAATTCTATGAAATAATAGATAAGTTAAGGCAAAGGAATGCAGCAGGTATAAATCATATCGTAAATGAAATGATAACATTAGATGATAATGAACTGAAAGAGACGATTAGTCTATACTAATCGTGAAAGTATGGAGGAAGGAGATGATGCCCGAGGATTGGAGAGCAGGACTGAATATAAAATACTAACATCGATACTGTGGAAAAGATTGAGATCGTACAGGCTGAAAACAATTGGAGATTATCAAAAAGGATTTAGAAGAGGCAAATCCACAGTAGATGCCATACATGGCCTGAATCGAACCGTAGAAAAATGCTTTTGGTGAAAATATAGAACTTCATCTGCAGACAGATTGTGGGTAAGCTTTCGATAAAAAGGGAAAAAGCACTGGATGATGCAAAAAAGTGGGAGTTCCACTTAAATTAATAAGACTTGTAAAGGTGACATTCAAATTATTCAAAATTAAGTACATACAGTGTACTATTATCTATTAAGCGGACACCTTCGGTCGCCTCAAATTTGTCCGCTTGAAAGAGGTGTCCGCTCAAAAAAAATGGCGGAAATTAATATATGTACACATGCAGACATATGTGTTACGTGTAAGTATACGCTTTTAACTTCACTATCAGTTTTCTATGTAACCTACAAACATACACAGAAAAAACAGTACAAGTACATATATACTTTGTTTATTTTATATTGAAGACATATACACATGCTAAAAATATAAAATAAAATATATAAAATATACTGCAGCTATGCTAAAATTAATACTTAGTTACTTAACAGATAATTAAGACTTGGGCTAAAGAAATCTA
>JARFOC010000770.1:42515-55178 GCA_031763485.1 Osmoderma eremita | reverse complement strand
ATATCGATATATCGAACATCGATATCCGGATGATATCGATTATCGATATTAAATTCCCAATATCGCACAGCCCTAATCGCTATCGCCAAAATATCATAATTTGCCTCTAATTTCATCTCGTCTTTGTTTCGTTTCTCGATCTCATACCTACACACTACCAGCCCAAAATGAGAATACTGAGTAAACACATTTGAGAAATAAAAATCAATATGGATTATTTAGGCTTTCTATTTTGTAAATATTAGTATAAGAAAATACTGCTTCCGCTGCTTCGTATTCAATCTAAACATAAATAATATACAGTCTTACATACCGTACCACTATTCACCGAGTGAGTATTACATTTAGTAACCAAAAACAGCAACCGAGAACGGTCAAGTGTATCGATGATTGAACAAATATTGGATTGAGCGCCATCAGCTACCAGTTATTTTGGTGAATGTTAATATCGAAAATCGAGAACCGGTTATCGGGCAGTAACGGTTATTAGTAACAGTTATCGGTACATCGCCCATCCCTATCGTATGGTAAGTCTAAATTGTTCAATGTCATCTTTCTTAAAATTATTCAGACATCCCATTTTTCCCGAGCATCAACGAATTAGTTTTATGTTTCAGCGATCACAAATATTACGCTGTTTGCTTTTAAGATAACTGTGACTCACAGGAACGCTATATAAAGTTTCGGTTGCTTAAATGGGGAAAAGGCACAAGTGAACATATTCTGAATAGCCGAACAACCGAAAAATAATTTTTTTTTCTTAAATTATTGCTGCAGAAAAAAATCTTTATTAAAGCTTTTGATTTATTACCTCTAAAGCTACTATCAGTAGAATGGTTTGTGTCGCCGTCATATCAGGAAACATACGGTGAACTTGCCCAGACAAACCGATAAGAGCACAATTTACCAACACAGCTACAATGCTCATGTATTCCATACAGTTCTGAAAAATAAATAATAAATGCTGAACGTGTAATCAAAGAATTTGACCAAAGACAAGTAAGTAAAGATTGCGAAGACTGCGGGGCAGCACAAAAAAAAACACACTATGACGGATTGCTCCTCCCTCACAATATATTAATTCAGGACACGTGTTTCAGGAATACCTGGATTCCCAAAACACGTATCCCGAATTGATCCGATACAGTGTGTTTAAAGCCAAGTAAAATTGCACTGTAGCAAAAATGTTTTTTTCTTTCCTATGAATTACAAGGAAAATACTTCTTTTTTAAATGATCCTCTGTTAAAAATTGATTGATAATCATACCTGCCACGTTCCAATGTTAGGAACCCTTTGCCCGAACGGCCTCTGACAAACGTAGGCTAATTTAAAAGCATCACTGCGTATCTCGATGAAATTATTGAACATGGCGCACAATGCTGCTGGTGGAAATGCCGACGAAAACAAAATGACGTATCCCAATTGCACAGTCATTTCTAAATGTTCGGAAAAGGTACCCTCGTACTGCAAATCAAGATAATCAACTTGGAAAAACAAACTCAAACGCATTTCGGAGTTTACCTTATACAAGGAACTTTCTAATTCCGCTTGACTCATACTCCTTTTCGCGTTGCTTTGTTCCTGGGGGTCATTGTCACTGGTTTTAGTATCAGCAGTCGGTGTCCGATCCTGACTGACGAAATCGTTCTGTGCCGGCCCCGGACCGGTGGGGCTTAGGGCTCCCCACAGGTCGAAACTCATCTTAGCTAATTTTAGGTGCTCCAACATATAAGGCAAAGCAGATTCCTTTAGGTTACCTATCACTTGGCGAGATATAAGCAATGCGGCAAGTTGCTGAAATAAAAAAGAGATAGATTTGGTTGTAAATCTTGCGTGGGAAAGAAACTTTTTTTTAAGGTATGTAGTAATTACCTCTTTTAATCTCGCCTGATCTTGTAAGTAGAATGCTATGTAAAAAAGGGACATAAAGGAGTTGACGAACTGGAACTGTAAAACGAAAATTTTACGTAATTATTGCGAGTATGCATTTAGAATTCTATTTTCTTGGTGTATAGCAAGAGGAAGTTCAGGAAGGAAAAACAACTTGTTTTGATATTTTACACGCTATCTGCTTAAACACTCTTTATACCGGTTGAATTGTTACGGCAACCGGTATATGTATGAAGTGTGACAATTTAATGCCCTGAATGAATTGGATTGTTAAATCTGCAATAAATAAGTAAATATTAAAAAAGCACACGACCTATTAAAGGTAGCTACCTGAAATTGCAATAGAATTTATCACACACTTATTCAATGCCACTAATAGGATTAGACACATTGCCAATCAGTGGAAGGTTGCACAAATAATTATGATTTTAAAAAACAAGAAAAGCTGAAAGAAAACTTCTTCATTATACCAAGACAATTTAACTTCTCGATAACATGAACTTGATAAGACTAAACCGGACTAAACCCTTTCAGCTGCTATAGTGATAATGTTAAAAGTAAGGCCAATGCCCGGTAGTCAGAAAATTTTGTGATCAGATTGTAATGTTCAAAATACCCTTGAAAAATTGCCGTTTTTTGTAAAGATAGTAGTAAAGAGTAAAGTAGTAAAGTAATAAAGATAGTAATAAAGAGTTTTGAATTTAAAAAAATCATTTCAAAAATGCATAGATGCACAATACGAGTACTTTGAAAGAGACAATAGCGTCTGGTGCAGGCAGAGTTCTACCTGTATATTTTTAAAGATGAATTGCGGGAATTAAATTGTTTATATGCAACGAAATATTGCAACAGTTTGAGTGCAGAATGCAACAGAAATTAGATAAGGATTCAGTGTTAGTGTTTAGAAAATTATTGCGAAAATTCAAAACAAGTTTACATCAAAGGAAAAGCGGTGTAAAACCAATGTAGATATACAGATTTTTTTAACACGGTGTATCGTATACAAATTTATATTTAGGTGCAAGATATAGTAAGTAAGCATAATCAGTGGAACTTGTGCATTTTTTAAATTAGGGGTCATAAATTCGTCGTGAATTTACTTTAGATACAACGTAAACATAAGGCGAAAAAACTTACATGCAATAAGGGAAATAAACCTTGTAACTACTTGGTAATTTTCTCTACAGCTTCCTAATGTTTCTGTTTGCGAGATTTAATGGGAAATTTCTTAAACGTCAAGATATTTTTGCAGTAACACAGCACAAATTATAACTTTTTTTTGCTTTCTTTCATTGAATCTCGTTACACTAAAAACAATCTAAAACTACTGCAACTACCTTGCAACTAAACTAGCGGGTCGTTCGCTAAAACATTTTGGCATCTTTTTTTTTTTTATTCTGGGGCAACACAAAATTCAAATCAATTGTTATACAAACCAATGCCACTTTGCCGATGAGGTGGTTTTCGTACTTGGTTTCGAGCCGATAGTTCTCTGGCAGCGTGAGGAAAACACGCCAAAGTTAAGAACCACTATTCTAACAGTAACTAAGTAGTTTAAGGTCTACTCTATAAATGTCCACGGAAAAGATACGATAAAGACACGCACGCATGGTAATAATACGGTAAGTAGTTGGTCGATATAGTTCCAAAAGATATTACCTACTAAGCTAAGAACTATTTGTAGTACGAGGACCACGCCTTGATCGAGATATCTGGATAGGTGAGGGTTTTGATTGTTTTTAGTTTTTACAAGCAACGGTTGACATCAACCTTTCTGAAAGAATTTCTTTCCAAAAATAATTAGTTCAGCAACGTATTCGTAATCTAGACCAGTGGCTCTAAAAGTGCAAAGTGTAGCCCCGGTGCTTAGTCAGATATATGTCGCAAGGGATCTGTAAATATACTACTGTAATGGAAATAAAGTTCCACCATTCCATTCCAGATTGCCTGGGAGTCCGCAGCTAAAAAAGTTTGAGTCTCACTGACTAAAACTTTATCCAGACCAATATCGTGCACGGAATCGATCCGGAATTTCAGAATTGAATAAAACTGTACAAGTTTGTATATCTAGTGGGAGTATATTTAAAAAAAAACATCCCCGATTCGGCTATCAAACGGTTTTGCACTGAAAATCACGGTGGTTTTCTGTATTGGTAACAGTTATACAAAAAAAAAGATATACACTATTATACGGCGTAGTGCGATAATAGAGAGTAACATGATTCGCCCGCGTTGAAGAAAGGAGAAGGTGGTAGTTAGAGTTACAGAGCGATGACTTGTGTTAGTATAATCACGCCCTACACCCATGTGGATGCACGAAATCATCATTTCCAGTTCCAAATGGACGTATCACATGTGCTGTTTTCATTCTTTATCACTAACTGGCGTAGAAATGATCGAAGCACAATATAATATGATTGTGAAAAGAATTTTAATATAATTAAATCAAAAATAATTCTGAATTTATAAATATAAATTAAAAAGTTTTTTGATCAAAATAAACTTAGAAATTTAAGACATCTATCAAAGTTGCTTAACATAAAAAAAAATACAAAAAGGATACGGCGGCTGAAAATAGTAAAAATTAAAAAAATACCCTTACCACCTCGATGAGTGAAGAACTCCTGGATACATATTTCGGCAACTAAGTTGCCACCCTCAGCAGAATCTACGAAGGAAGATAATGTTAGAAGTCGCACTCTGGGAGATTTGCACCACACAGAACACCACTTGAATAACATTCAATAATATTCAAGAGGTGTTCTGTGTGGTGCAAATCTCCCAGAGTGCGACGTCTAACATTATCTTCCTTCGTAGATTCCGCTGAGGATGGTAACTTAGTTGCCAAAATACGTATCCAGAAGTTCTTCACTCATGGAGGTGGTAAGGATATTTTTTATTTAAAAAAAAATAAAATAAAAATGTGAATATTATTTACCTACAACTTCAAATTAATAAAGAATCACTTACTGAAACATTTACTTCAAAAAGCACCAATACAAAATATTTATAAACAGAATAATCTTAAAAAATGAAACACGATCGACAAACTCAAACAATAAATATAACCTCAACAATTCACTAAGGACAATCTAAACACAGTCTGTTTGACACATCACCCATCAAAATGGCGACCCCTATAGAGTCCGAAGATTCGCGGATGCGCAATGGTCTAAATGCTTTCTAATAGTATTATAATTGTCTATGAGTTAGAGGGATTCTGTGCAAATATCTGAAAATACATAAATCGCAGCCTACATTAATGCTTGATAGGTTGTGTTATTGCTTTGTACACATAACCTAGTTGTTTCCGTATAATGTCAAGTTTTGTGTGTGTGTTTTCCAGTTATTGTAGTGGACCTCCCGTTATTGATTTATGATTTTTCTTGTGTTATGTGATAGATCCATGCTTCTCTTTGCGAGATATTTTATACTGCGCCATGCTAATATTGTTTTATTGTTCCTAGCACATTCCGTAAATTACAGTTAAATTGGGTCAACTATTTTGTCGTTTTACCTTAATGCTCTCAGCTCTACCCTCATATATTCTTTTCAAACCCTTTGGCGCCCTTTTGCTTTTTTGTGCTTTAACAATGTAATATACAGCTAATTTTCAAGTGAGAAAACATATGTATTTTAACATTTATATATTATATAGATGCAAGCAGAATGTTAAAAAATATCGAGGAAGACACATCTTTCTGATTATTGTACCATTGCTGGGAGCAATGTGTTTTCGTGTAATAAAGTTCAAGTAATTTACAAAAGTGTATTATTTCTTTCCATTTTGTGAAACCCATTACGGTATTGATAGTAATAGAATGAGGTAAGTGTTAAGTATATGAAGGAGTATCTGCATTTTTCATGTACTTTTTTTTATTAATATGTTTTTCATTATATATTATTCATTTTTTACTTTAAAAGCAGTTTTTTTTAAATATTTTCACTCACTGTAGCACCATGGTTCGAATTTCTGTGACCGCAAGATTTATAAGAATCTGTAATATTAACAGATGATCTGTAAGCTACATACAGGCGCAGAATTGCAACATCGTCTGTAAATACTAATAAACGTTAGAGGTTATGTTACAGATCTTATAGATTTGCACAGAATTGACCCATTAAATAGTAAACTAGCGTGTGTTACTGGTCATATACAAATAAGCTCCGTAAGGTGGCGCTCCCTATTAAACAAAAATAATGCCTTGAACTAAAGATACGCGAAAGCCGGGTAGATTAAAAAGCTATATTATATTTAGGAGGCCGTGATAATTATAGATGTAGCCTACAAAAACGCACGAATAAAGTGCAATTCAGAATATATATGTGCCGCGTTAATACTATTACAGTGAAGCACGGTGAAGGCTTTTTGTTCACTCTGTATGTTTCACTTGAAGATTTAAGCAACGCAATTGTTTCCAAACTTTGCGACAGTAAAAATGCAAGGAAAAGGAAAAACAATATCTGATTTTGCTGCAAATAAATATGCAAGTTGTCCCTATTTAAAATTCAAATTGAAAATCGTCAATTGGAATCATTTTCGAGGCTTCTCAAAACTTGAAGCGATTTCTAATTTATCGGCAGAAATTTTTGGCGTAGCCCTCATACCTCAAAGAAAAATCCTGTCCAATAATGCGTTAAGATAGTTTAGAATTTTACAAGCCATAGTTAAAATTGTGCAGCATATCCAAGGATTTAAAGCAATAAGTTAGAAATCTGATCGAATCCGCCACCTATTGGACAATATAGTTCTTTTCTTCCAACTAAAATGAGTCCTAAGGGACATTTTTATATTGAGCTTTTGTCATTTCGATACCCAATCCATGGATAAGTTGCTAATAGCAGTTTTTAATATTTAACAATGTGCTTTATAAGTAAATATTGTATTTATCTTAGTTATACAAGAAAATTAGTCATAAAATACACAAATGTACAAATAAATATGTATAATTATGATTCTAATTCAAAAAAGAAAGTTTTCATGCAATGTGCCGAAACCTAAAACGCGAATAACCCTTTGATTACCTTTATCGTTCAACGAAATAGCGATCTTGAAATAAGCCTCGTCCATCAGGGTTATAACGATAGCCAACATTATTTTGGGGAAGTACCCGAGCCACATGGGGAATCCTCTAATCCGCAACTGCACGTCCCACCAATCCTGCCAGATAAAAACGTTCAAATAAGATTTGCAAAGCTTCTTTTAAAGATTACGCGTATTAAAGTTGCCGCTTCGAACTTACTTGCAGTTGCAACGATACGATCATAACGCAAAATACGGCACACAAACAAACGGCAATCACGGGCACCGATATCAAATACCTATAGACGTGCCTCCGCCAGGTCGGTTGCCAGGGTTCTAGACGACCGGTGACTGGACTCGGCTGCAACGGACCCTGGAAACATATCACATGTCGGGATACCTAGACAGGTCGACATGATTAACATAAAGTTTTCTACGTAAATGCAAATCTATAAAAAAGAAAAAATGGTAAACTTAATATACGAAGAAAAGATAAAGTAACTGAAACGTGTCCCGTTAAGGAATCCAAATATATTTAACTTGATATTTTGTTACACAGCATGTCCCAGATCCTAATGGCCAAGTGATAACTATTGCTCGTCGATTTTAGGTTGAAGACGTTAAAATAACATACTTTCAGATATAGTGCAATCGTTACTGGTTGTCATTGTCGCTCTCGTAACATTGTGGCAAGTTTTTGAACGTGCTCACACTGTTTAGGTTGAAATTATAACTAGATCATTACCGTGCATATTTAGTCATTAATTTGGTTCCACTTTGCTTACGCTATCAAGTATGCTTCCCTGTAAAAATGGAGATATAATTAAATGTAGGAATTTTTTTCGTTTTACTTTATTGAACGAATTTAAATCATATGCGTAATTTCACATTAAAAAATAATGAATAATTACAATAAAAGCGTGTTCAAATCGTTAAATTAAATGTTCAAAGAGTGAACCTACACTAGCAATGGCTTTTCGTCTTTTCATATTGCGTCTATGCGCCCCTAAAATGGCAAAGCGACAACATTGCGATTTTATAATGCGCAGTAGAAATGCGCGACTTTTCCCGTCTAGACGAGTGAAACTTACAAAAACGAAAACTTGAATTAACTAGTAACCAATTTGTTACGTATTTTCGTCCATTCCCTAGAAATACAAGTAAAGCAAAGCTATCACTGTGCAACTAAACCCTGAGACAGGTTATACAGCAATAAAAGCATTACGATTAAAATGAATAAAACTCAAATACTTAACGGGACAAGTCTTCATCAAAGCAGAAAATTATTAAAATAACGTATTTTATTATAAAAGAAAACTCACCCTAAACAAAGGTCTTGGCTCGGCTAGTAAATCGTCTCTCTGATCCAAAGTGCCCCACCTAAAAGCTAATTCTGCCGAGTACCTCTTCCATGCCTGCAAATAGGTCGTAGCCCACACAACGTTGAAAACTGAAAATAAAACGTAGCCAACATCTTCCAGGGTCTGATGCCGTCCATTGCAACACAACTAAAAATAGAGAAATATATCAAAAACTGCGTAATTTTATTAAGAACTGAACCGTTAATACCCAAAAAATTAATCCTACCACTGCCGGTATGCTGAGTGCAATCGTATAGTGTCCCAACCAGGCGAAATACATTCCGATTTTCACACCGAAATACTCGGCGATTTCATCTAACAAATTGATTAGGAGAATATTTTAAGCAACATTACTTTAAAAAATATATATAAAGGTACCTAATGGTTGTCGTGCAAATATATCTCGCACCCAGGAATTCTGCAATCTTTCTAATGCAGTGGCGTCGTGTAAAGGAAAAATTTGCGATATTACACCGGCGACCAAACATTTCGGGACTGAAATTTTATTTTTAATACAAAAAACAATCGATACAGTTACTTCCAGATGTATTTATATACCACCACTTCGACCGATGTCTGTAAAACTACCTATTAACTTCGACTGTACGTAATAGAAAATAGTAAATAATAACCTAAATTTACTTTCGAAATACGTCATTAAACCTCTCTTGTGGGGTAAATCAGTCAGTATTAAACTGTATTTGTGCAGGTCACTAATTTGTTTTACTAGTCCTCGTATTCTTTGAAGACAATTCAATTTTTAATATCACGGGGGGTACTACAAATTTGTACTTTTACAGAACAATGTTTTTAATTTATGGCGAGATGCATAGAAATGGCGCTGCTTCTGTCCAAATATACCATGAAAAGTTTTCCATTGGGAAGACGCCGAATTGTAAAACGTTGGAAGCCACTGAAAGACGTCTTATACTTTCGACTTTAATGGCCATTAAGCGAAAATTGGCAATTTCTTTTCTCATGTGTCGCATTGCCATTACACTAATGGTCATAAATACAGCCATTTAAACTATATAGGCATTAGAAACGGCAATCGGTTATAATCGCCAATGAATTTAAAAATACTGCATCTGCAAATGAGTTACAGATTTGTTAGGTTACAATCGCTTTTTTGTTCACATTTACAAAATTAATTTTCGAGTGGTTACAAAACTATATTCTCAGACTTTTGCACTATTAAAAATAATTATTCTGAAGAAACGCTCCAATGAAAATAATGAGAAAAATAAAACACCTGGTTTGGGCAAAATATATCAACTACTCTTGTTTAACCAATTGCTACGTTTAGTAATCCAGTACAATATGTCAAAAATATTTAGATAAGCGTCAAAACAATACATATTAAAAGTTATTAAAACTGAAATAATTATAAATACAAAAACAAGATCACAGCAAAGTCTGTATGCGAATGTAGTAACCATTAATACCATTTTAATGTTTGCCGATATTGGGCAAGCCTAAATGTAACCTAATTTTCTTTCTTCAATGGTCTATAAAACTGCAACTTTAAACTCTACATTATTTAGTATATAGCAGAAATAAATTGCTATAAGTATTTTTGCCGATGATATTCATTGTAATCAGTTCTTTTTTAATAATCGGAGCTGTATATGAATACCACTGGAAGTAACTATATTACATACAACACTTATTAACTTACTAATTGGTTGGCCAATCAGCAAATTAACACCAGGTAATGATGAACTATCTGCAGATTTTGCGCGAATACTTTCCAACAATCGCAAAACCAACCACTGCCGTTCCTGTGTTGTAAAAAATAATTTTTCATTGTCACAACCTTCGAAACATTGCAAATCTTGCACTGAGAATTCTTTTAAACCACCACCCTTAGATTCCTTCAGTGCTTTTGGTAAGTGGTATTCCTCGGCTGCCTTCAACAAGCTAAAAATATAAATTAAAAAGAACAATCTCTCCCAATCGCAAATCGAAATAGCTATTTTAAGAATTTCAATTTACTCAAATAGATTATTGATTAAACATTATACACTTTTTAAACTACAAGATTTGGCTATTTATAGAATGTTCTATTTATAAACAATTCCCAGAAAGTAAATCTTTCAGGAAACTTACACAGAAAATGGAGCTGTCAAATAGAAAGCACTGCACTGGGTCGAGGCGTGATGTCTTACATGCACCGTCAACCCAGGGGATTGTCTCAACTTCGACAGCAACCACAACAAAACTGAATCCTCGGTGTTCGGTGGAAAAACGATAACAACATCACAGTTTGGTGTCGAGATACGTTTCAACCACAGCCTCTTCGGCGCCAAGAAATGCCGGGCGCAAGGTATTTTGCGTTTGATTAAATCGGTCGCTGTAAAAAAAAGTCGTACTGGTGAAGGCAACACGCGTCTCTCCTGACCCCCCAATAATAGGAATTACCTTGCTCAAATGTATCCTGCGCGCACTCGACGAATTTCCGCCGCCTGATGTGCGTGTCGTTCTCTTTATCTTCCGAGGTCGTTTCTTGCGACGCCATTTCACCAACCCCTTCGAACATTGGGGGAAAATTCGGACGATGCTGGAGATGTTGGACGCTTTGATCGGAATAATGTAAGGGGATCGATGGACGCAACGTTAGATAACACTGTCGACTGGCAATCGGTTACGCCTGTCCTTTACGAAACTACCATCTTTAACATATAACATATGTAATCTCTGATATATAACCAAGTAACTAATCACTCTTTTTTGCGGGGGTAATGTTTAATTTTTTACTAGGACGGTACGGGGCTGAAAGTTTGATTGCCGCTGATTAAGCAGGAAAAGAAAACTATACAAGGATAACAATCGTAAACAGAAACATATGAAATTTGGATCTTGCGCCCTCCAGTGGGAGATTTCAATAACGAACTTTCGGTCTAACCGGTTGACACTAGTGACCTATGCTAGTGACACCCGAAAAGTAGTGACGAGAGGTCAAAATAGAGTTGGATAGAGGACATGTGTTGCTTAATCTTATTACTAATGTATTTTACATTAAATTTACAGTTACATATATCAATTGTATGGAAAAATACCCGTATGAGTTTAATGGAAACAAACTGGGAAATTGAAAAGTGTGACGTAAATTTTCTTTGGAAACCTGCACAGTCTCGCCAACGGTAAAATGTGAGAAGGATATGTAGAGAATTTTTTTGTTTTAAAAATAATTGAATTATTAAAATAGAAAATAAACACAATATAAAGAAAGATCCAAACACATGTAAATAACAGAATGGCTAAAATTAATAGGTCATTTCTTTTGTTTGGTAACCTAGACAGCGTAAAATGATAAAAAATATCATTCTTTTAATCATTTTACGCTGTTAGCAGCACTGCATAAGTTTCCAAACAAAACAAATCGACATCATCACTTTTCTTCTCAATTGCCTTCCCTTATATTCTTGATATTGCACGTAAATGTTTAGGTATCATGAGTATAGCTATTGCAATTAAACAACTGACTTTTGACATTTCGCCTTTTCATGACAACGGTTGCCACGCATTGCAAAGCATATATGGTTTGACAGATATATAGATAGGTTATGGTTAAAAGATACGAAAGCTATCGATACCAAATACAACGTGAAAATGACAAATGTCAAGTAAGTGCATTGACAACTTACCCTGTCTATGCAACCGGCATTGAAGAAATCCTCCGCAGACGAAATATCACTAAATTTGACATTACTATGCATTTGCTAAATGTGAAGTGTGTTTGGTTGTGTTGTTATGATTTTAACATTAGCGCTGTCAAAAGTGGGCTGTTTCGTTCGAGAGCTATATATGCCGTGAATTATCTATGATTTGAGTGACGTAGCTGCCTGTCAAAATAAAAGGGACTGTTAAACAGTCAAGCACCGTTATATATTGATATAGGCAAAACAACATACGCCGCGCTCCTAGTACTCCAGTCCAAAGCACCCTAGAAGACTCCTTTGTGTTCCAGGTTAAAAATGTTTCTTACTCTAGATTTACCTACCCCTTTCCCCTCAAGCACTAAGAAATGTATAAGAGCTTTACACTTTTGCATGGGTGCGCGTACTATGTTCCAAACTGTTAGGAAACGCAGTACTCCAGAACAAAATATTCCAGAGTATCTCGCCTGGAAAGCAGCTAGAGTATCATGTTAAATCATATAATAGCTGTCCACATATAGTGTATAGTAAATAGTTAAACCAATTCCAGTATCTCTCATTGCTATATCCACGCAACGCAACGAACATAACATAAGTATAAAAAATGTGGTCAGTGTGGTATTGGTGGTTATTATAATAAATATATACACTAGTCTTTGTCGTTACAATTTTTATTTCTAACACCTATATTATACAGCCATTATCCAATACCTTATTCTAACTATATTG
>JARFOC010000770.1:0-37133 GCA_031763485.1 Osmoderma eremita | reverse complement strand
ACGTCACTTAGTCCCAGTGTTTCTAGTTTATCAATTGCCTCTTCTCCAATGACATAAAGTAAGGTTGCAATTTTTACAGTATCTGGTTTGCTATTTGTTTCTATCGCAGATAAATATAATTCGAATTTCTTAATCCACTTTTTCCAATTTGAACTTACATCTCCTTCGAATGACAAGATGTCTGGCTGTTTAAGGTGTTGACTCATTTTTTCTTCTTTTTTCTCACTTGTGTGCTTTACGTGTTCCATTCGTTTTATTTTTTTCTTTTTAAACTGAACCGACTGCTGACTGCGCCATGTGGTATTGGTGGTTATTATAATAAATATATACACTGGTCTTTGTCGTTACAATTTTTATTTCTAACACCTATATTATACAGCCATTATCCAATACCTTATTCTAACTATATTGGCGGGCTCTCCACCCGTGATGTTGATAACATAGATCACTATATGACAGTCAGAGATTTAATAACGGATTTGTATTATCGTAGATTTCATTTGTTCGTTGAGGTCTTGTAATATACCATTTAAAATAGTGAATAAGGAACCGTTCGTAAATTTTGGATAAAATATAATTCACTACGTATTGCACCGCTATGGTATATTTCCGAGTCTGCGCGCTCTAATGAGGAATATCAAGTTATCGTTTGAGTATTAAACAAAAGTTATATTAATTATGATTTAATTCTTTATGTTGTTTTTGTTATTATTTAATAAGCACATATATTTCAAATCAGTCAGAATACTAGGGGGTTATGATATGGTGCATATTTTTTTAAAACATGATAAAAAATCAAAACAAAAATACCCTTACCACCTTGATGAATGAAAACTCGAGATACGTATTTGGGCAAATAGTTGCCATCCTCAGCAGAATCTACGAAGGAACACTCATTTCTCACTGGTGTTATTCAAGTGGGGATTCTGTGTGGTGCAGATCTCCCAGAGCGCTACCAATAATGCTCATAAATCTTAAAATATGTATTTATTTCGATCTTTTAAGTTATATGAGGTAAAAATATACTAAATAGCAATAATATTCTAATATATTTCAACATTAGTATTAATAAATAAACATTATATACTCATATATCATAAGCAAAGTTTATACTCTTACCATTAATAATAGAAAATAAATTGTTTCGCAAAGTACAATGAACGATCAGTCTTATGTTAAGTACATCACACATTGGCCTTTTGAATCACCTATTACTGGCGTGATTACCGACTTCAAACACAGTATCGTCGTCCTCCTCATCGTCCAGTGGTAAAGGCAACATTTCAATATCAGTCCTTTGTGTTAACACACCATATTTTCTAACTGCCATGGGTTTGGTATCACCTTTGCGTGTTCTAAAACAAACAAATTCACTTAAAAATAACACGGAGGTCAAAATGAGACGTAATACCTGTAAAAACGATATGCAACATAAACTATAATCAATAAACACAATCCGGAGAGTACGAAAAATAATCTAGATAAGGCACTGCTGTCCATATCCTGCTGGGAAACTGTCGCTGTACCTGTTCCATCCCAGTGGGGCTTTTCATCGGTACTTGTAATTGCAGTTGTGTTAGCACTTGTACTTTTAGCATTGCTAACGGTCACTTTATCACCAACACTTCCTACACCATGTCTAGCATTATTGTTATTATTATTCAGTTTTAATATCACTACTTCACTATGTTTCACGCTATCCCTCTGGTCCCCACTTTTCCGACTTATGTTTATGAAAACAGGTTTGCTTTCATTGATAGGTTTCAGATTACCTTGATCTGGTACATCCTTGCTTGATTGCTTCGGTTCAGGATCAACTACTGGAAAATTCAACATCAAATTTTTAAAAAAACAATTAAGAAGCTTACTTTTTCCTAGAATCCTACTAGACATTAATACGCAGGAAAGCAGCAACAGAAAATACCATGAACGTGGTGAGTTCCCAAGCAGGGCAAAGCGGGAGATCATCGTTGGGAATTTGAACCATTGAATTTTAAATGACAATTTAAATTCGATCATACAATTTGTTTTATATAGTGGAACTAATCGAATGTAACCTGCACGAAACTTTAAACCGCACAGCCATAGCTAATTCCTAATGATTCCTAATCTTTGTCTATGGCTAATTCCCACGAACGCTAATGCTTTATATACGTTACATTTTAATCAGATTTTTACACCTGACGTAATTTGTACACATATAGTGTAAACTGTGATGTATGAATATCACTGGATTGGAATTATTGGAGCACAAATGCTATAATTTCCAATATTCCTTTTCATATTGTTTGCTGATAGGTTGTTCCTTTATTTGTGTAATTTTGCTGATAATGAGATTCGATATAAACAATGATTAACATACATACACAGTGATCTCTCAACCCCCTAGGCATAGCAGAGACAGTAAAACGGTTCCTATATTTGAAGGATAAAACCCTTGTATACAAGGATAAAACCTATAGATCATTACAATATATATGATCTAAGGATAAAACGCACTATAAATATGAAACATGTAGGGGCGGGTTGAATCAGTAGCGCTAAGAAAAAACTACATTGCAATCTTTATTATTCGAATTCAATAAGAAAGTGCACCTATTCTATAGAAAAATAAATGCTTTGCAATTAAGTATACCATATAAACATATACATACAACCGTAGGCATTTAGGTAGCATATAATAGGTGGCTCTGTAGTGGTGGTGATTGTTAGTAGGTTAGCTCGATTTGGCCAAAGCGTCATGCTGCTAACGCAGTATTTATTTCCTTGTCGATAAGATCTATTTTAGAACATAAAACAGCTACTGCCAGTATACATGCGTTTGGCTGCACAACGTGTTGGTCAAATCGATCAAACCTATTATTTATTATTTTTCTGGCTGGATAGCACTAGATAGGAATGTATTGATCGACATTTCTGTATTTCTGGCATATTCCTGTTAGTCATCGTTTGGCATTGAAATAAATACGACGTAAAACGAAAATCGCGCAGTGAATTGCAAGTACTAACATACGCTTATCCCAACACAGCGTAACATTGTTCCATTATTGTAGGAGTTCAACTATATAAAATACAATGGCGTTAAACGCCGTTACCACTAAGCTGTTGAGGGTGGCACAGAATCCGCTGAAATTAACCGTTGCCGCTTATCACCCCAATGTAATCGATCATTACGAAAATCCTCGTAACGTAGGCTCGCTGGATAAATCCGACAAGAGCGTCGGCACTGGATTGGTGGGTGCCCCAGCTTGCGGCGATGTCATGAAATTGCAAATCAAGGTTGACGAGAATGGGAAGATTGTCGACGCCAAGTTTAAAACGTTCGGTTGCGGTTCGGCGATTGCGAGTAGTTCTTTGGCGACCGAGTGGGTAAAGGGGAAAACGGTGGATCAGGCGTCCGAGTTGAAGAATACAGATATTGCAAAGGAATTGTGCTTGCCACCAGTGAAATTGCATTGCTCTATGTTGGCCGAAGATGCTATCAGAGCGGCACTGTCAGATTATAAGGTGAAGCAACAGAAAGTACAGAAGAGTTCGGGATAAGGTATTCTCAAATAATAGTCATAGTCTTGAATAGTACTGATAATAAAATCGATACAATTGAATATATGTTTATTGTAGAATAAAAATACATTTTATTTATATAAATCTAAAAAACGTTTATCTAAAATAAAATCTAGGTCAAAATATGCCATTTTTAATATTGATTAAAATCGTTTCCTGGAATGTTTATTATTGTATCCGGTACGTATCGTTATGCATTTCTTATCGAGAAAGGTCAAAAGGTCCTACAAACACATTGAATACAAAATGTTTTTATCAAACAAAAAAACAACTGATTTACCTGCGTGTGGTAGTTATAACCCTGTTCTTTCAACATAAAATATATAATTTCCAATTGTAGTGGTTCATATAGCAATATATTTTGTTTAAGCTCCATATTATTTCCTACAAGATTATGCCATGCTATATGCAGCGGTACTGCACAACTTGGTACCTTTTTCGAATACTTCCTCTCAAATATTAAGTCCCCGCTAGATGAAAACAAATTTTATTAGTTAAAGTTTGTACTATGCAATATTTAGTCTGTCCCAGATGTTAGATAGCAAATGTGATCTCCGATATAGGAAAGGTAAAGACGAAGTAAAAACAAAACAGGTAGTCATCCACTATAAAATCTCGTCATATATTTTTCGCTAGAATTAGTGCCCCAATCACCTTATCGAACATCGATGAAAAGTCTGGGAGTTGATCAGAAAATAATGGCATAAGTGTATCATTAGCCAGCTGCAGTTAAGTTATCAGTTGGAATCCACCAAACCGTTTCTAAATTATTTGATTTTATCTGAAGCAACAGTGATGGATTTCTCGTATTCACAGCTCATCGTACAACCATCATTGGCGGAATATGACAGAATGGCCGCATTCAGCAGACTTACCGGTAACTAACCGGTGGAGAAAATCCGACTGAATGCTAGCGGTAACTTACCGATCAGTGTCACCGGTAACTATTTCATCCACCGTATTTTAAGTACGGTTTGTTTACATACCGGTGTCAATGTGTCGGGCAGGTTAAGAGTAATGTTTGGTGTTTTACACATAAATTTGGATTTTGTGTGATCTTGTCAATTGATATTCGTTAAAATGTCGGAAGAAAGGATGTACTGTTATGACGGTGTAATATATGAAGTAATTGAATCAAATAAATATGAAATTATGAATATTAACTGATCCATCATTCTTTAATTTCACCCTAAAAGTGCATATACCTATATACTATTATTACTACTGGTATCTAGAGCCTAGAGGTCTAGGGGCTATAATGACCAAAGGTTATGCTGTCATTACAAATTATAAGCAAAACTTACCGGTGAATATTCTTATGCATTCAGTATAAAATGAGCGGTATATGGTACCGGTTAATCACCGGAGAGTCTGCTGAATGCGGCCAATATGATGTGTTCGATAAAGAAACGAGGCGATGTATTTGAGTTTCTTAATTTTGTTTCTGTTTTGTTTTATCCGTTCGTTTATTATATAATAAAGCTATTTCTTAATTACTAAGATTTCAGAAATGGAGAGTATTATACAGTTATTCAAGATAGGAGAGCATTAAAAATTTCTTAATTAAATAGTATTGACATCTACCTGGAAACTCTAATTGGGTATGGTTGCTACGGTTACAATACAACTGTGATGTTTTAAAAGGAAGTTGTGAATTTTATAAATGGGAAGTCTGGGAAATAGTTAGATTATGAAAAAATGAGTTCCGGTGAGTTATTAAGTATATTTTTGAAAGGGTTATCAAGCAAAGCAATTACGCTGATGATGGAAACCATTAGACGAATAGTGTCTTTCATATGCCACTATTAAAAATTGGGTTGCGGAATTTAAGAGAGGAAGGTCAGATGTCAAAGATGAATACTGCTTTGGAAGACCAGTGTTTGTTTCAAAATTGTGGTTCTTTTTGCAAGACTACGCTCTTGTTTATAAGCATTGCCACGCATAGTAAAAGGTCCCAGTGCTGTGACGTCACGCGTCTGTTACGTCAGTATAGATAGGTGAATGAGCTGTGATAGGCGGTGAAGTATGTAGTCAAGCCGGCGAGGTATAAGGTTAGACTAATTCGCATGCACGTGTTTGTTTAATTATTAGTGCTTTTACGCGCTACTTTTTGTGTTATATGTTACAATGGTTTGTACGTGTTGTGCCACTGGTTATCGCGGTAATTATAGAAATAGTCTCAAAGTGCACGCATTTCAGTTTCCAAGTGACGCCGACTTACTTGCAAAATGGATGTTCGCTATACCCTGAAAAGATTTTACTCCATATAAATACAGTAGGGTCTGTAAGTTACATTTTACGGAAGAAAATATTAAACATTGTTCCGCAATTAGTAAGTACGGTTACAGACAGCAAATTCATGCTGAAAGAAGTGCGTTTGCGAACTAGTGTGTTACGTATCCAACAAAAGCGGCTCAAAAGCTTGTTGGTACAAAAAGAGGGATTGGGTGCACGTGTCCACGAAATGATTTCGAAAAAATTGACGATAGAAAACAACAATTGTCAAATCAAAATCGAACAGAAAAACGATCATCTTTTAGAATTATAACGCATCAATGATAAAGCCAGTTTGATGTTGACGACGCACAAAAAAAAATCTTGTAGAAGCAAGACTAATCATTACGGAACTTGAAGAAGACAATAAAGGACCACCCAAAAACGTATTTGCAAGGAGAAACTGAAATTACGGCAGAAGAACTGGCCATGGAGAAAACAACTAAGACGACGACGCAACTCTATCAAATACCGGACGTAATAGAAGTACATCAGGAAGAAGGCCGAATTGGACGAATTAAATAAGCCCTTGAGAACTTGGAGGAGGAAGAGGAATATTCACGTATTTGGCCACGTATACAAAAATGATAATGCATATAACTGGGATAATGAGAGCGAGTCCATCTTGGCGTGATATCGGTGGGAGCAAGAGTGAGGGTATAATAATGGACGACTTTCCGCTTACCTATAGCGACTCTAATAGTGAAGTAGCTCAAGTGTCAAGGATCTATGATCAAGATAATATTTTAGGTTTTTTAAAAACATTTATAGTAACAGTATTTACACTTAAACCATTAATGCTTGTTGTACAAAAAATGAATATGGTTACATCTGATTACATCGACAGTTACCGCAAGAATGTTCTTTTTTTCTCGTTTTTCAAATCCCCGTTACACAAAGCAGGGGCGGAATATAAATGCGGCACATTTAAATCTAACAGAAAAACTACCAGTGATGTATCTATGGTGATGAGGAAATGGAAATCATATAACAATCAAAGTAATAAATAATAACAAAGAAAACGAATTCTTCAGACTAAAAGAAGCGACCGATGTATTTATGAATACTTGTCGATGGTGACGTCACATATCCGCACTGCGGCCTTGTACTGTTGGTGGTGATGTCACAAGTCGTTAATTGCATTTTAAAATTGGCTATGAGATGGTTAACCACCTATTTCATCTGACTATTCTTTGTTCCAAAAAGTCAAGAAACATTTGACAAGTAAAATATTTTCGACAAATGACGAAGCCATATGCCGTTGAGGAGTGGGTGGCAGACCAAGAGAAAGATTATTTTTTAAAGGGCTTGGAATTACTTTAAGAACGTTCTACTGAATATCTAAGTCGTGAAGATTATATTGAATAAATATATTTTGTATTGAAATATTGTGGCAATTTATATGATTATACTTATCAATACACTCCCGTATAATAATAATAGTATTAGCATTACCGCATAACTTATTTTAATATAGGACATATTGTATATAGAAATTACCTTTCTAAGATATCACCAACAATCTTGACACCCTGATTGCTATTCGCATTTGTCTGTAGATGTGCTTGCTTATAATTATAATCTGGTACATTTGAATCAACTTCTAGTTTTCGTCTGCTTTTAAACCCCATCAATTTAGGCCTTTTCACATTTATATTGTCGTCACTATCCTCCTCACAATTGCCATCCTCGTTCGAATACATTGGATGGGTAGTTTCGTAAATATGCTTCAAAATCTGAACACCCCTATGCCGCTTTAACTGTTTGACTCCGAATTTTTTTAATTCTTCAAGTATTTTCGGTGTATTCATGTTATCGTAGTCTGTCATCGGTGTTATATTCCTAGTTTTTATGATAATGCCATCCTTCGAGGGTGTCGATGTACTGTTCAATCCATCATTATTTTGTGAAATCGTTGTTTCCTTTCTCGGAATTTCTTTGGAAGGTGTTTTTCGGTTAGTTAATTCTAAAATTCTCGGATGCGGTATTGGCGAATATATTTGTTCTATATGATTATCAGGTAAATCATGGTTATATTCCGTATAAAATTGATCGTCGTAATATTTTTCAAGGTAACTGTAGCTAGTGATGTCATTGTTCACTTCGTTTTCAACTGAAATATTGTTTTTATCATAATCTTCTTTACTCCTGTTGTTTAAAAGACTAGTTCTATATGTTTTATCGAATGCTCTTTTGAAGGGTGTGCTGTGTAGAGATGAATAATTTAACTCTTCATCGCTGATGCAAATTATGTTGTCATTATCTAAATTTCCCGATGAACTTGAACTAGCCGATGAATTTTTTTGAAAATTGTCTTTCTGAGGCGAAGGAGTACTGAAAGTTGCATGCTTTTTTAAAAATTTGGGGCTATTCCAATTACTACTTGGTGTAAGTGAATGGAACCTTCTCAAATTGGTATTACTGTCACCTGAATTAGATCTAAATCGACTCGATAAGTTATCATCAATGTTTTTAATACTATTTTCTAATAGCTCTTTAATATCTATGTCTGTGACGCCTATTTTATTTCGGAAATTATCATTATTATCGTCGGAATCACTGAATATTTCATATTTGCTTTTAATTTTATTTATCTCGTTTTCATCAACTAATTTATCTATAGTAACATCATTAGTGTTATCTGTACGTGATCTATTGCAAAAATCCGTATTTATATCACCTCTATAATCCATTAAATTCGAAGATCCGAGATTTAAGGTGTTATCGTAAAAATTAAAACTGTTTTTATCGATTTTTTCATCAAAATCTTGATCCGATTGAGTTAAATCATAAACGTTATCACATGACATCACCTGAACAAGGGATTCGTTAAAATTATTAATCGTAATCACACTATTATCAGATTTTACATCTAGTTTGTCATCACTTTCTGTTACTTCAGGATCTTCACCACTGGCTTCGTTAGTATCTTCATTAAATTTACCTTCCTCGAACATTTTATCGTAACCTATTTTGTTTGAACTATTTTCTTCTGCTTCAGATAAAGTCAGATCACATATTTCATCTGAATCTTTTATATTTTCTTTCAATGTTTCTTGACGCTTATTGTAGAAGCTCTCGAAATGTTCGATACCATTCATACTGGTGAACGTCAATTCACAAATAGAATCATCGGAACATTCTGACTGCATTTCTTGGCTGCTCCATTTATTTAGTGATTCGACATTGCTTAGAAGTGAGGCCGAGAATGCGTTAAAATTTTTATTTTCTGGTGTCGTAATTTTGTGAATGTTCTCGGTAAGGGTGATTTCCAAAGTTGCCAATACATCGTCTGTTTTATTCATATCATCATAGAGTGAGCTTATACTTTGGTGTTTCAGTTCTAATTCATCTTTGTCTATGAGTTTCTCTATATTTATTATATCTTCTAAATTGTTTTTCAATTTTTCTTCGAAAATAGATGTAGTTTTGTATTCGTCTTCTATGTCGCTGGATATATCATTTTTTTCAAACTCTGTATCTTTTGTTTGCTCTTTACTCCAAATTCTTTGACTTAATTCAATGGTTTGAATATTGTTTATCACTTTCAAAGATGTCTCCAAGCTTTCATCAATACTTCTCTTCAATTCCTTGATTTCTTCATCTTCAGAGCTGAACAGATCAGGTGATAATGATCTAATCTGTATATTGATATCCAAACTATTTTGTTGTTCAATCTTTAGTACGGCATTTTTAGTTAACAAATTTGATTTATTCCCAATATCATTAGAAGTAATCGATTCTGCATCATCTTTTATAACAACTATTTGTTGTGCAGATTCGGTATTTTCTTTTTCGCTTCCATTACAGCCACTGTCTTGTAATCCTAACGTTTGAATATTTCTAGGTGGTGACCTTTCTCTACCAGGTATTTTGTGCCAATCTTTCAATTGATGTCCACATTTCACATCCTCCATCTCAATATTTAAATCTTTTAAATAAAACTGATGGATATGCATGGCTTCGTAACTGATTTTATCCATATTATACAATTTTGACGTATTATCAAACATAGTTGACAAGTATTTGCTCCTAATAATAGGTTTTTCTTTTTCATAAGTATATTCCGGTAAAGAATTTTCAGATAATATCATTGAAATTTTGCTAGATATCAAATTTTGTCTATCTTCTTCGTTACGTAAGTATAATATTGGTTTTATAAATTGATATTTTGATTTTTTCTTTCTTCTCGGTACCTACAATTGGACAAAAGCAAAGAGGGGTTTTAAGATACAATCTATGATATTGCAAAAAAAATGGAATACAAATGTAAATGGATTATCTTTCGAATATAAAAGGAATACTTCAACTGCTTACTTTAACAAACAGCAATAATTAAAAGCAACCAAATTTATATAACCAAAATTATATGCAAAATAAGAAAATCGTTATATTTGCATTTGAAATGAATACTTATTAATAACATGCTATTAGATCCACCTGTACGGCAGACAATAATTTAATTATCATTTTAAAACTTACCTCTTTTTTCCTGTCTATTTCTTTATATTCAGATGTAAAACCAAATTGTTCCAACATCTTCCTTAATGTTAATTTTTTTTCTTGTGTTGAGGGATACAGACTAAAATCATCACTGTCTGCTCCTTCGTTTGGTTGTTCAGATTTTGATAAAGCCAAAGCCATTTGTATATGTTCTGGATTTGTATCCCCATACTCACATTGGTCTTTAATTAGTTTGGTTAACTTAACTTGACCTTTAACACTCTTTTTCTTGGTTTTCTTCTGTTTAGTAATAGTACCATTTGTTTTTTTACATTTTTTATCCACTTGCAATACCTTTAGTACAGATTTGAATTGTACAGGGCTTTTAAAGTCTTTTTTGTCATCCATAGAACTATTTAAGTAAGCTATTGGTTCGGAAATAATATTTTTATAAGGCGAATAAAATTCCGGTTGCTGTTTTTTAATTTTGCTTTCATTATTAACAGTTTCCTTGATAAAATATTTACTAATTTCATTTTTGCTACTTGTTGTACTACAAAAAAAGAAAAAATGAATAAACCCAATTTTATAAAAGCTAATATTTATTTATTCACTAATAGTATATATAATATACAAAACCATTACTAAACAACAACAAACCTAGAAGATGTAGCTTTATCCCTAAGACGATCAGATTTCCGGCTGTTGGGTAAGCAATTTACTAAGCCAGGGCTGTTCTTTGGGCTTCTCTTCCTCATCTTCGATTTTCTTTTTCAAATCTGCGAAAGCGATACTCAGAGCGGGATCGCTAATTGTGCGCTGCATTAACAAGATATGTTCTTCCCATTTGAGAGAACTTTTAAATTTACCATCGATTATGCTCTTTTTTAATATCTGCGTCTGGGACCAACGTCTGTGAATTTTAATGCATTTAAGCGCCGACTTTGGCTTTGAAAAATATTAATTTAACTCACTCGTATAACCACCAAGTGGCACCGCTTACAAAAAGTGCTCCTAACACGTAATAGTTTCTTTGGTAATAGAACGGAGTACCCTTCGTACGACGCGGCTTTCTTATACTTTGATCGATGTTTCTATCTGCCATAACAGAGTTTAGTATTATTTAAATAGTTACTGTTGCTAATTACAAACGATCTATTTATTCAATCATATTTTACTTATATAACCTAAAATTTACATCAAATGTAATGAGGAAAGAGCATGCTAACGCCAGACTAACGCTTATATGGTAAGGTGGCCAACATTTACATTAAAAAATCACTAAAGTGTATGACGCAACGATTATATTGGTAAATTGGAACTTGGGATTTCAATTTGAATTAAAAAATTCTGGCTTCTGATTGGTGACAAGAAAATGGGGATGGCAAGGTTTAAAATGCAAATATCACTATTATATATGAGTATACGAGGGTTCTCAAAAAAAGGGGCAATACATCTTTACGATACTACAACAGATATAGTTCCTTTTGCCATTTAACTAACGAATTGTTTTGTTTTCAAATAAAATATATCTTGGTTATAAATTATATAAAAAAAATCCTGCATATTCGCTGGTGTTGCCCAATGACCAACAACATCTTCCCTAATTTTCACTTATCTTTGGGTTTATAATTGTAAAATGTAAAAAATGCGAAGTGTAAAAGCACTAATATATTTATTTAATTTATTCAATAAGCAATTAACATATTTCATAAAATGCAATTACGATGCCTTCATTTTTCTTACTCGTTATACCATTAATCTTACAATTTAAGTTGTAGAAATATACAAGAACAACAAGACAGCAAATTACACTTTATAATTATCTAATTTTATAGTAACAAATACATATAGGTATAAATATATATATTTTCAATATCCATGAAAATGAACACGAATTTAGACTAATTGTAACAGAATATAATAATCATAACATACATATAACTATTTTAACAACAAAAAAAAGATATACACATATAGAAAAATTAATAATAACTTTTATCTTAGCTTGAATATTTAAAAAAATTTATAACGAAGTAAAAAATGATTCGAAAAACAACATGAAAACTAAGAGATATTAAAAGCAAATTGTAATTAACGCTTCTACATCGATTGAGTAGTATAAGGAATATTTTTGAAATAAAAAATATCTCAAATTTTGAAAGACAATTGCTGACAAAGCTGACAATTGCTAAAGTAGGTAACGAAATTTGGGAAACAACTGCATGGTAATAATAGACACCAAAGCCAGAGCATCATAAGACAAAAAACATTTTTAAAGTAGATTTAATGTACACAAATATATAGATATCTATTAGCTGTTCGGAAATTTCAGATGATTTCGATGGATTATTGTTTTAGCCGATCGAATTTTCGATATGCCAACTTATGAGTTGATGATATCTTTGTTCTTCTCCTCTCGTTTTATTTACAGTTGAGGAAACTTCCAATTGGAATGTCGTTGCTGCTATTCCTGGCATAAATCCTCTAGTCAGGCAATCGCTTTGGCTTCTGGCAAGAAGGCTTCCCAGTATTTTACCATCTGAGATATATTGAGAAAGATACAGTTACGATATCTTCCCAAAAGAAGGGAAAGTACAAACCTCTACTTGATGTTCCATGTGATTCTCTAGATATTTAATGAAAGTCGTCTTGAAATCGTAGATCCGGTACTTTTCGAATCGTTCCATTTCGACTTTTATCATCTTAGAAATCCTTTCGAAATTCTCTCGACCCCGTTCAACTTTTGCTTCCCACTATCGCAATTTTAATAATGCAATTTAATTCCCAATGTTCAAATGCATTTCGTAACTTACCTCGATAACTTCGACACCGGCTTGGTCTGTTTTGTCTGTGCGATTTTGCAATTCAAATTTCGCTTTCGCTTCCCTTTTACGATTCAACATTTGCTGTGAATGTTGCCAATGTTGGAACAGTTTGGTACGTTCATGGAATGCGTCCCTTACTGATCCTAGTAAACCTAGGTAATCTTTCAGCATCTCGCAAAGTATGAAGAAGTCTGTGTTTGCCTGTTCCATATGTAAAGCTTCCACCTATAAATGGAATTTCTTTTCTATTATAGAAAATATAAAGCACAAGCTATAAAGTAATTAAAATTTATTACTAACTCGGAGTGCTGTGTGTTAATATGACACTAGAAATTTTAAACTACCTTCTAAATTCACACTAATTTAACCACTTAAAAATAGTTGATGATATTAGTAAATATTTGAAGATAAGCTTTCGTAATCAACAAAATTTGCTTTAACTCATTCTCCTACCTTTTCTTCTGTATCTGCCAATTGCGAAAGAGCTCTAGAAAGGGAATTGTGATCTTCGCAAGCGCTTAACATCGCTGCAGATCTCGCAACACCACTAGTTAAACTCGCCAATTCCTTACGGTATGAGACCATCGCTTCAATATTCGTATGTAATTTCCTAAGTTGGGTTTCCAATATCTCAATGTGGGCTAGTTTCTCTTCAAACCACTGCACTCAAAAATAATAGAATAATAAGCAACATTCATGCAATACTAAATTAAACGTCTATCTTACAGGATCATTTTCTTCCATTTTGTAAGTGATTTTATTAACTGTTTCTCCTACTTTGTTAAATAGTCGCATAACACCAGCACTGCTTAACGCAGATGTGCTTGTGGCCTTTGGAAGCTCCACATCTTGAATTTGTATATCTTCGTGTAAATAAAATGTTATAAGAATCAAGTTAGAACATACCTGATTCTAAAAATTCCCTAAAATCTGGATCTAACACCAAAACAGGATGTTGAGCTGTTCTTCGCAAGTACCTTTCTAAAGCAGCTCGTCGCCTTTCAACAAAATCATTTCCATTAACCGTACCTCCTTCTGGTTGACTTGACATTTTAACTTTTGCATTCCCTATTATATAAAAATGTAAACATCATGTTGGAAATTCGTATGAGAAATCCAAATACTCACCGATAACACTTTTCTCAGGTGCGGGAGGAATAATACGGCCGACCTTCAAGTATTTTTCCGTTAGTTTATCATGCAATCCTAAAAAATCACTGAACCGTCTCAAGACAGCAAATTCCTGTTTCTTAAATATAGGCATTTTGGTGGTAGTGCAGACACGATATGCTAAGTAAGATCCCATTCCTTCGCCTATTTTTTGCGGCTCGGTTATCGTTATGCATATAACTTGATCACCACCCGCAGCTTCTATCTACAAGATTTGAAAACAAAGCAATAATTGATACAATTTATAGATAATAACTTACCTCTTCCATTGTCGGAATCGAGGATATCGCATTAACGCTAATCGGAACGTTCTGCATCTCCGGTTTCGCTTCTGAAATCTTCAATTTCGACGCGAAATCCGTGTCTCCGTTAGTGATTTCTTGCATATCGTCCTCCTCTAGTGATAAGGTGGGCGCTTGCTCCTTTTAAAAGTAAAACAAAACACGTAGATATTCGCATTAATCATCACTAGTAAACAAAGAGCGATTAGGGAGAATAATAGCAAATATGCGTTCCGATAAAGACTGTTTTCGAACAGGAATGCATTGGAAGTGGAAGGTTATTCACCGTATAGGATTGAAAATACAACGGCGGGCGACTATTACCTGTATAGCGGACGCGAATAAGTCGTCCTCATCCTCTAAATTATTTTGTATATCGACATTTTCGAATAAAGGGGGAGGTTCCACCGAATCAGCCATTTTCACAACTGGAACTGGTAGTTTGACAAATAAACACTTGACGCGAAATGACAACGAATTTTAAAATTACCGGAATTGAAATATACCAAATTACGGAAACGGGACCTCATATCTTGGCGCCTAATTCAAAATGTACGCAAAAGAAGATAAACGAAATAATTTAACATTGTATAAAATCCTTAAATTTGATTTAGATCTCAAGGCTATTATAAAGAAGTCGGATTAAGAGAAGATAATTTAATTAATAATAAATACTCCAATGATTTTGACGTTAATGTTTCTGTCACCAAATACTGTGCCAAATATAAAATGAAATATCCCTAAACGGCCACGATTACAATTTAATGCAAAATTCTCAGTTAAATATTAATCAGAAAATATTAATTGAAAATGTATCAGGACGATTCCAACGGAGAGAATACCTTCGAAATTATCGATAAGAAAATCGACGATGTGCCACCGGAAAGAGCAGGTACAATATCTTATTATAATGAGAATATTTGTTTGTAAACACTGACTGATATGCCAATTTTTTTCACGGTGATAATCTACGATAAAAATCCGATACATTCTTACCTGGTACTTGATCGCACTATTGTATTTTAGAATCAATGAGTAGCATGTCCTCATCTGCATCGTTGTTACCCTCACCCAGTGTTTCAGTACCGAGCCTGCCCAGTGGAAATCTATTGTCAAATGTACCACCACCAACTGCTCTACCAAGTTTTATAGCCTCTGGATTGCCGCCGCCTTCCTCTAATTTGACACAAATTAGTCAAGCACCAGTGACCACAACTGGGGCATTGGTTCCTCCTATGGTAACAACAGGCATAGTAGGGAAGATTGATACTCAACTGCCTGTCGCTGTGCCGTTGCAACCCCAATTGAACATATCTAATGAAGAGCCATTCTATCCAACACAATTCAGGTAAAAAAATTATTAACTGTAAATGTACCATTAAATGAGGTAAATCGATATGTACGAAGTGTCAGTAAAGATATTAATATTTTTGCAAATATTGTATTGGCTTTTACTTCAATTTAAAATTATACTATGAATGTATTTATATTATTATTACATGTATTTACATTATTAATTTTTCTAGTACTTCTAAGAGATATTTGGTGCAATCGTAATTACACTAACAAAACTTTTTTTTTGTTGACCAGTATTATTCATATCTCTGCATTTTATCGAAATATTCTGCAACAATGATTTAAATTGCAGTGCTGCTATTCCTCCTAGTAAAGGTGTTCAGCACGGAACTATCATACAGGAACAGCAACCGATTGGTAACCAGCAAGATTCAGGGGGAATCATCGGCTGGATGAAAGGAGCTGTTAGCAGTGGGGGTATTTTATCTAAAGTGGCAGTAAAAGCTAAAAACTCGGTCGATTCCATGATAACAACGTTGGATCCGCAAATGCGAGAATATATATGTAAACGCGACTCATGTGTTTTTTAAAATTGAATATATAACTTATGCCGGTTTGTACAGATTCTGGAGGAGATCTAGATATTTTGGTGGCTTCGCAACAGGAGGTTAAAGTCAGTGCTGTTCGGGAGGCGTTTCAATCTGTTTTCGGTAAAGCTACTGTAACGTAAGTTTTACTTTAATGATATTTGATTATTTTATTGCATATATTCTCTTTTGGTGCATCTATAGTGGTATAACAGCACAATCCGCTAATATAGCGCGACAACCAGTCGGATTTGCAGCCGGTGTAAAAGCAGCCGAGGAAAGGATTCAAATCGTACTTAGAGATATGAAAGTGCAAAAAAATCCTGCTCCTGTTGTAGCGATAGAGAATTTTATTGTAGAAGTCGGTGAAGACAAGTAAGTATTATGAAAGAGTGGGCAGTATTTGCCATGTTATTACATAAGATAGCATCCTAGAATTAGGGATTACTTGCAGGGATTCTGGTTGATATTTGCTGGCGGACTTATCCCGGGATTTCCGGGTCAGAAATTGGGCTTATGCTTAACTGCCACATACATGAGAGATAGTTTAGTTGCATATGTGGTGTTGAGTATTGCAGGTTCACATGCTTTCGTAATTTTATTTGCCGTTTTCAGTTAATTTAGTATTTTCCTTTATTAACAGTTGCTTGTTTCTTCTTTTCAACACATTAGTTATTTCTGCTGAATTCATATCCCACTATGGACATTTTTTCACTGCCCGACAAAAAATTTGCTATAAAACGTCTTCTTAGATAGTCAATCAGACAAATTACACATTCGTTTCGAACAGAATTTGAAAAAAAAAAAACGTTTCACATGAGACAATGCGTCATATAATATTGGTTGCTTATATCTGCAAAATCATAAGCTGAATGTAGAGGACGAGATATTCTCATTTTTACAGTAGAAGAGCAACGGGGAAATGCGTAGTAGAAAAAATGCCGAGCAACTTAATGTTTCAGACAACACCGTAGGTTTTTTAAGAAATGTAAATATCGTTCTTATGAATAAAAAAAAAGGAAGGAAATATTTCCGAAAGACAAACACGCAAAGTTTGAGTTTTGTGAAGTACTTAGAATGTTGTAACAACGATGAACATATTGTTAAACATTTGGTGCCGAGTGCTTTTTCGCACTACATGGGCATCATAATTCTGTTTATCATGCTGTACTTGTCGGAGGAAAATAAACAATTGGTTGATGACGCACGAACCAAGGTTAATGTTTCGACGGGGTGTTTAAGAGACCATATCATAGGACCCTTTGTCATGGAAGGTAACTTAAACTCCGAAAGAACGTCTTTGGCAAATTAATGTCGTAACTGAGCTGGTACTATCGCGGAATTAAACTGCAAACATCATGGATGCGAAACATATTTCCCCAAACATTGTCGAATGTTCGCAGAAATTTTGTTGACAGATTATGATATTGGGCTTTTCGTGGGTGGAACGACGGGATTTTTAAATTCAAATTAATTCCGCCAAATGGGTCTACAAGTATGGGCAAGTTCCTTTATTCAACAATTGATGGCATCTGTTTCGTCATCAACGGATGCACGTTAATTTACTCCAACTCTGATGGCTGCAGATTGAATGTGAATTTAGAAACTCTTTGTTGGATGGTTGCATACTGTGGTTATGTTTAACCTAACCAATCTGTCAAAGGCGAGCATTGAGAAATCGCCTGGACATGGAAAATTGTTTGTTGTCTGCATCTATTACTGCAACTGTGTAAAAAAAACATTAATTTTAGTCCATCTTCTAGTTTTGTTGCTCCATTATTTAAATCAATGTGTACATAACCTCTACAACTATTAATCAGATCCATCCACTATTGAATGCTATTGAAGCAGATGGAATGGATGGAACATCAGAAAATTTTGATGATGTTCAAGATGAATTTAGGAACTTGTTGGATGGATTATTATTACGTCATAGAACAAAACATGTTTAATTTAGGAACTCTTTGGTTGTAATTGATGCCACCAGAGTGCCAACATATTTAATTAAGGAACTTACCCTATTAAACGAAATCTGAGAACATTGTCCATCAATGCGCATGCGAACTAAATGCCCGCGAACACCTGAGAATAGCCGCATCAAACAGCAGTATTACCCGGTTTCCTTTTTAATTAAACACCGTTCTTATAACTCTTGCAATTAAACAATCGATTTTTGACATTTCGTCTTTTCATGACATGGTTGCCACGCATTATAAAGCATATTATATGCTTTGACAGATATATAGATAGGTTATGGTAAAAAAAAATATCAATAAAAAAAGATTTCTGCCAATAGCCATGTGCTAACGTTTGGCTAACGTTACGACGTATTGAACGAGCGACAGGCATTCCTCCGACGTGCACTGATGAGGACTGAGTCAGTCCGAAACAGCTGTCTGTACGTGAGGAATGCCTGAAACTATACAATCAGACGTGTTGTGTGATCTCAGAGGTATATATATATATACATATATTATATACTTCATCTTCTAAAAACTATCAATACTAAGGAGAACGCTAAAATGATAAATGTCAAGTGGGTTGAGAACTTAACTTTACTATGCAACTGGCAACGCTTTAATTGAAGAAATCCTAAGCGGACGAAATGTCACTAGATTTGACATTGCTATGCATTTGCTAAATGTGAAGTTGTGTTTGATTGTGTTGGTATATTAATATTATCGCTGTCAAAAGTTGGCTGTTTCGTTGCGAGAGCTATAAATGAAAGATGGGTATATTTAAATATTAGCGACATTACAAAAACATGTGGTCAACACCCGACTCAAAGCTAAACAGCTTCTGCCGATATTGTTATCAACCCAAAATGTAACTTTTAAATCTAAATTAAAAAGAAAAAGGATTAATAACGAAAGAACAAGAGAGTCACGAAAATGCTGTGAAAATTCTAGCTACAGTAATATCACGAAAAGAACGCTTTCATCTCGGATTACCCAAAGCCGAGAATCCATAGGTGGAATACAAAAACATAATTACGGATTCAAATATTTTTGTAAGTTTTTTCGTATGGAGAAATCGAAAAAATCTGCCATCAAAGTTTGAATATGCTCAGTCTACCACTGTCGCCTATAAATCATTTTATGCAAACGTTGACGCGTAATCGCTAGTGGACTACATTGTCCTCACACTGCTTACAAAATATGTCAATGTTCATGCCAGTGCCACGACTCCAAACAAGTATTTTTTCGAATAAGATTGCCAATGTGGATTCTCGTTGAAGGCTAGCGACAATCACCAAGGAAATGCCAAAAATTTTAGTGACAACATTTAACCCTTTACAACACATTAAATTTAACTCTTGTAAAGTAGTATATTATTTATTTTATCTACGACTATTAAATAATATGTTCATTAAATACATAACTATAGATACATAAACCTGCTTATAAAACGCTAGTGTTTTATGAATTATAAAACACTGATCTGTCATTTTTACTGAGTTATGAAATGTTGGTTGCCTAAATAAGAATAATCGGAATAGTAACTTATGATATTTCACTATTTATTTTTTATATTTTTATGATAGCCGTAGATAAAACGTCGTATTTAATTCGCCTATAATACCTCTAATACACTCGGATGATTATAAACACTAGTTTCATTCGTGTTTATAACTTTTCATCCTCGTGTATTATGATAGGTATTATACGCTCATCAAATAATATACTATTATATGATTATATTGTGTTTAGATGGTACGATTTGGGTGTCTTAATATTATCCGATCCCATAAAACAAATAAATCTTCAAACATTCACCCAAATGACACCAGTGCCCGCTGCCATTGTAACTTTAGCCCAAGAAGATACTTCACAAGATTACCCATTGCGCTGGTCTGGTTTGGAAGTTACTATCGGTAGTCTTATGGCCAATAACTTACATGTATGTAAATAAAAAACCAAATCTTTCCAGCTTATTTAAGGTTTTATATATTTTTTGTTGCACCCTTAGGTACATCATAGCGAATGGCATCAGGCTCTAACAGGAATATCGAGGAGAGAGATTATTCTTATGGCTGCGAAAACACTGGCAACTTTATATAAAAATATAATCGGGCAAGAAAATTAATCAATTCGAGATGAAAGTTGGATGATACATGCTACTGTTTGTGTAAATAAAAATGTATTGTTTTACATAATATATATAAATACATACTTAAGTCGCAGGATGTTAGAAACGCAGAATATCAATAGCGTAAGTCCTATTTTTAGTTATTTTTCTTACAAATATGAAATGTGTGTATTAAAATAAAGATTTACTATTATTTGAACGTCTCAAACGTTTAAAATAGTTATTTATGTAGCAAGTGTGTAAAGTTCAGTTTTATGACATGAGCTGGGAGTTTCGTGTCCAGCGTAGCGAAGCGCGAAAAGATCCGAACGAATGTCATAAAACCGAGTTTACTCACGTGTTGTACAGAAAAAAATATTCTACGACCTCTACCCAAAGAAAAAACATTTTCATACATTAATTTTGTCAAAAAGATCGGCGTGAAATCAGCCGGGCGCGTCGAGGTTATTTACCCTGAAGTTAGCGGCGATCGTAGGTGCGTATCATAATGAAAATTGTGATAAACGCCCAATTTTGACATTAGTTATGATGTGTAAAAGCGGTCGTAAAAAATGTTATTTATTTTATACACATTACTTACATATTTTGATTTTGTTTTATTAAGGAATGAAATTAAAACAAAATATTTGTGAAAAATGTTTTATTTATTAAAATCTGTATAATATACAATATATTTAATTAAAATATAAAATAATTACGATGGGTTTTTGATTGTAGAAATATAATAAATAATGAAGGAAATTACCCGAAAACCAATTCAAATTATGATATATTCCATCTCTGATATTATCTATACGCAAAAAACATTTACCATTCGGGAAATCTGGAATAGAAAACAAATATGAAATCCAACGATTAAAAAACTACTAATCGAATGTATATAAATATCCTGAATGATCAGAATCCTTTTGGCTAGCAAACATGGTTGTTAAATTTCTCGCAAATTAAATGTATCATCATATATTTTACATACAAGTTTATGTAAAAAATAAAAAAGTTATTACCTTAAATACAAAAAAAGCAGTGGATAATTGGAATCACGAGTGATCTGTAAAAAAAAGAAAGGCGTTAAAAATGATATCGAAAACGATGAAATTGAAAACAATCGTCACATTTTCTCAGACCTGTTGAGCATATTAAGAAACCGTCACGGATTTCTGGTCTTAACGGTATCATCATAAAAACGAGGAGTGTTCATTCTAAATCAGGTACTCTTCATAAGGTTTTCTGTGTGAATTTCGTATTTTTATGAAGATATATATATATTTCCGTCAAAATTTACAGTAACCGGAATCTTGCAAAACACGGATAGAATGTAAATAAGAAAAAAGCTAAAATCGAAATGAGATGAAGCGGTTTGAGCAATACAAAGTGATTACTCTCAACTCAAGATCATGTGACCAAAAATTTTAAATTGGTCTGAGTAATTGCCGATAATGGTAGCGCGAATTAATTCGACTTTAATCTATATATTTTAGAAAATTTCTCTTTTATTAACCCTGGCCCCGATTCCCGATTAATAAGTGTCGTATACCATACATGTAAGATTCAAGATACAACCGTGTACATTTTCATTCGACATTTGGCCAGACTCGCATGCGACAGTCATTAATCGAGATTCAAGAATCCTGAACATGCTTCAAACGTAACTTGTTGGCGAATTTGTAAACGCAGCCATAAATGAGGTTATGAATAAAATAATTTACGTCATTTTTTGAAAGATGTTTAAGAGCCGAAACAGCTGTAAAGCAGCGGCGTTTTATTGTTGGTTGTGATGTGGACTCAAAAATATCAAAATCACTCCTCCAATTAAAAAACGGTTATAGGCGATTTTTATCATTAATCGAAGATGTAACTGTCAGTTGTCTCTTGATATTGAAAAATATAATGTAAAGCAAGAAAATATCAAATAAGAGCAACCATTACTTTCCGTTACTATCTGTCCAACCAAGGATTAGAGAGTAAAGATAGGCAGCGTACATAAGAAATACTACATATACGAATAGCGACCGCCCAATATTTGTTACCTCAACAACTAAGACTGCTAATCTAATTAAAATGTGGAAGAGCGAAGATACCCGACATAGTACATCGGAAAATAACAGATGGCACAAGTGTTTAGGGGCCGGCTCTCTGTAGTCTTTGCTGTTGAATGTAAAAATCCACTGAACTATGAACTTTTCATTGATATACGTAGTGAATTAAAACAAAAAATATGGTAAATGTATTATCTCTTGTTTCAAATGTAGCATTAACTTCTTTGACATTTTCAACACACCACAGTTGGTGACAATTCTCGAAAACATTTTAAACAAATAAAATAACTTTTTAGAAAAACAATTCTACCGAATCACATTATACTGTCACGGAGTGTATAACGGTATTGTCGCGTCATCTAGTGGTAATTGTATAAGACTGTCTACGTTTGAGTTCAAGTCTAAGAGTGTAATTTGAAAATACAGTGTAGTAATCCTTGAAGTTAGTCAATTATCGTAGGAATTGTTTGTAATTTGAATTAAGCCAGAAATTAATAAAATGAATTAACGTATGTAATTTGAAGAGTGTCGTTTAATTGTACAGAACTCGAGGTTATCTCCGAAAATTAAATTCGTGACAATACGTTGAGACGTCCGTTATGAACGCAGAACAAATATTAATTACATAGATGGTCCAAATGACCAATAAAAATAAAATTTTATTTAACCATTTTAATTTATTTAACTACTCAGGGTTAAATAGGGCCACAAGCCGTTGTCCCACTACAAATAATTTACATTTAAAGGTACCGAGGTTAAACAGAAATACAAAACTGTCCTAACAATACTGGACTTTTCATTAATCCGTTTTACACAAAAATATCTGATTTTGAGTGAAAACTCCTCATATATTAAAATAAAAGCACATATTTATACAAACGTCAAAAGGTTACTTACCTTCTCAGTTTACGTAGTGTGAAATATAGTATTTGCCAACACATAACGGTAACTTCTTTAACTTCGGAAGTTATAAGATCTGTAACAGAAAAAGAGAACATAATGAGTCTTAAAATTTAATCACACGCAAGTTCTAGTTTATTAAGGATCATCAGTTGGCCGTTCTTAAATGTCCGTCATGATTTTTTATCGGAACAGGTCTGTGATAGAACAATCATCATTTGGAAGTATAAACTTTAAAATAAAGTACCATCAATTTTTCTTATTTATAATAAAATTTATATATTGAGAAATAAAATTCGGGTTCAAATTTCTAACGTTTACTTAAAGACTGGGTATAGTATTGGGGTATCACTTTGGTTCTAGATTTTAACATAGTAACATACTAGTTCATTTTTACCGACTTACCTGTATTTTCATTTACTTTTTATCGTCTGCGCACGTGCAATTCTGCAGTAGTTGTTACATCCTTTTGTTTATATGCCAAATTCGTCTGTGAAAAGCCAGAAAAAACATGTTATTCAATTAAAAGGAATCGGAATTGAAATTTTGGAATAACATAAAAGCAATTTCAGTTGGCCGTTCTTAATGTCTGACAGGTTTTTATTTCCGAACAGGTCTGTGATAGAACAATCATCATTAAAAGAAAATAGAACTATATTGAAAGTGGAAGTCAATTGTTAAAAAAAAATCAGTGAGTAATAAAAAAAATACTTACATTAACTTGTTTCCGACTAATTTTTTATCCTCTTAAGATGGCGATGTATTTTGAATTATCTGCAAACAACGATAAATCTTAACTCAATACTTAGTCTTAACAATTACTATTTTATATAAAATTGTCGTTGTAAACACAGTCCGACAATTTTAAGTTGAAACACCTCAACCTTAACAAATTGAGGTTCCCCAATATGTTGAATAAAAATTATACGATTAAAATAACGAAATATGAATATTAATCACTGCATACGATTATTCAATATAACGGTTCAAGACAATGGTGGAAGAAAAAACTCTTAAAATCGCCGGACGGTAATTGAATAAAAAAAATTGTATCTACAATTCCTTTGGTCGTATTGTATAAGAAACTAATCAACCATACACATCAATAGAAAATTACTGTTCCCATCGTGAGCACACCTAATTCACACTCGAGACGTGAATTTGGTCGGCTTAATTTGACGGGGTCAAACTATGTTAAGGAATTAAATATGAATGTTGTATATAAATATGATGATTTACCTTGTTCAAATTGGAAATGGCTCCAATAATAGAGAAGGCATCGAAATATGCAATCTGTAAGAAATAAGATTCACTTACATAATTAAACTAATAAATTGGGTTACAGAAACTTTTGAAATTAGATTAAATATGCATTTGAAATATTATGAAAGTAGAAAAAAAATCAGTATATAACCAATCAACAGACAGAGTTCAGTCTGGGGCGGTATACAATTACATCATTTTAAATCGCATTTTTAAGTTTTTAACAGTACTGAAATACGTACCGATATAGCATTTTCAGTAAACTGACAAATGATTAATGACGTCATTTATTACTATCTTTTCTACATATTGTTGGTATAACTGCTATTGCAATTACACATCCTCCGAGGATAGTGTACGATTGGTACAATACGGTTTAGTGAGGTCATGTTTAGTCTGATCGAAATGCACTGCTGAAATTATTTGTTAGCGCACCTCTTTGTTGGTTTGGTCTGATTGTGGTACAACTCGAAGTGCGAAAATGGATGTTAAGATAGTAGCGTTAATTAATTAATGTATTTATTTAATATTGTTTTAGATTGATCATGGACCCACAATCCACATTATCCTCTATAAAATTACACATGACATTGAAGTGTCTTTTCATAGTTAGCTTATAAAGCTCAGCTATATTTTACCGCTGCACCTATCAGCTTTAATCAGCTGCGCCACTGATGACTTTAGTTCGCGTATTTTCCGTTGACATTGTCATGACGTAATATTTCTTAGATTGAGATTGCTCTACCATTAGCCAGAGATATCGGCACCGTCTACTGGATTCTTAAGATGAACAGAGTATAATATATATAGCTTCTTTTGATCTGTTTTAATGAATAACAAAAGAGAAAATATACAGAAAAAATTTGAATTGAACTGAGGAGTGATTATTGCAATTTTTCGTTCCGTTTTCAACAGTGCCGAAGATGGATGGCTCTTATTTACTAATTGCAAAACAGAACGATGAATTCTACATTTAGAAGCCGTACTGATACTGAAATACAACAAAAATGGAACGCACCCATTATATTCATCGCGACATCTTGTGCCAACTGCATAAAGCCTGTCGTTGATTTAAATTCATATTAATTTAAACTTAAGATTAAAAACTGTTCGTGGGCTCCGATTGGCTCCTTGAACTTAAAGTACTCGCACATTCCGATTGGTTCCTTCTGTTTACAGGATTATTCCTACTTCCGGAAGTTCTTTTTGGCCGCAGAATAGTCCAGAAATAGAATTCTCTGAAATACTTATTTTAATTTAAGATTATCTATGTTTGTGTACAAGTCGAAGTGATTTGTAAATAGTGCAGTTAAGCCGTGAAGCTATTGAATTATTCTAAGAACATTTGTGTGTATACTTGATCTTAATTTTTAATTAATAAACCGAATTAACGTAATTGGATAGTGACTGTTGTTTGAATTTTATCGAACCTATGTCTGTGTACGAAAGTAAAATTCGTGACAATATCCCTGCTAAAATTTCATTTTTTCTTAAATCCAAAAGTTCAGTAAATAAAAATTAATAAATTAGGGCGAATAACATCGACATATAGAAGGGGTAGGGAGATGGGACAAATAAGGGTAGGTGGCAGTGGCAACAACGAACGTCAAGGGAGGGAGGTAAACGGTTACGAATTGTCTCCGTGTTGTGAAATAGATCACGTTTTGTATTTATATTCTTAACCCACATACTGTTGAATTTAATATACCTGCATATAAAAAATGATATTTACCTTCTTGATATTGTAAAAAAGTATCTCCAACTAAAAGGACGCCAAATATAGAACCTGTAAGGAATAAAATAAATGAAGTAACAAATTTGAGTTTTGGAAGCTTTTGAAATTAAACTTAATGTTAATCATAAAATTAAAAAAAAAATCAGTATAACCAATCTACAGAAATAATTCAGACTGGGGCGGTAATACAGTTACATCATTTTTAATTGATTTAAATTTTGAAAAGTATTAGTTGATTAGAATTAGTATAGAATTTAAAAAAATGATATTTACCTTGTCGATATTGTAAAAAAGTATCTCCAAACTATAAGGAAGCCAAATATAGAATCTGTAAGGAATAAAATAAATGAAGTAACAAATTAAGTTTTGGAACCTTTTGAAATTAAACTTAATGTTAATCATAAAATAAATAAAAAATCAGTATAACCAATCTACAGAAATAATTCAGACTGGGGCGGTAATACAGTTACATCATTTTTAATTGATTTAAATTTTGAAAAGTATTAGTTGATTAGAATTAGTATAGAATAAAAAAAAAAAGATATTTACCTTGTTGATATTGTAAAAAAGTATCTCCAACTATAAGGAAGCCAAATATAGAATCTGTAAGGAATAAAATAAATTAAGTAACAAATTTGAGTTTTGGAAGCTTTTGAAATTAAACTTAATGTTAATCATAAAATTAAAAAAATCAGTATAACCAATCTACAGAAATAATTCAGACTGGGGCGGTAATACAGTTACATCATTTTTAATTGATTTAAATTTTGAAAAATATTAGTTGATTAGAATTAGTATAGTAATAAAAAAAAAGATATTTTACCTTGTTGATATTGTAAATGAATATCTTCAACAATAAGGAAGCCAAATATAGAATCTGTAAGAAATAAAATAAAGGAATTAACGAATTGGATTAACAATTAAAATTCAACCGATATTATTTAGCATGCAATTATTTTTTTATTCAATAAATTTCATGCAAGCCAGTTAATTTTCAATACAAATCAAATTTACTGTTAAGGAAAGCATGTACAAAACAAAAATAAAGAAAACATCGTACTAACGTTTAAAACGATCCGAGGAAATGAAAAACTTTCATTTTAAAGGAATAGGGAGCGTTATATTTTCTAATTTGAACGATTTCAGAATTTATTTCTTAAAAATACCAAATATATAATTAATATTAAAATAAACGAAAATTAATGGCTTGTACTGTCATTTTATAATTTCGGAATTGTTGTTTCTAAGTACTCGTCCTATAAATATAATCGCAGTATGAGCACCGGAGTAAGAATTCGTCATGGCACCGATTGACCTTAAGATTGGTGACCAAATAAATTATCCAAATATTATTTGTAATTTTATAAGTGGTAGTTCAATCATTTTCTAGGACATCTTGCCTATTAAATAGCAATACGCACTTGGTTTCCATTAATTTCTCAAAAAACACAGCATATGAAATGTCTGAAAATTTAACATATTCACAAATCATTCGAGAACCCGCGTAATCCTACTCAATTACTGTAACAGCGATAACCCGTTGGTCACGCCAACAATTTTCCGAACAGAAACTTTTGGAACCTCTAACCTTAAACGAACCCTGTACAATTTTCCAAAAACCTCTTCAATTATGAAATATTTTTACCCGCAAGCATAATAAATAAAAAAAATCCAAACTAATAACGTGCTAAAGTAATTTGTCAAATGTCTCAACAGTCGGAAACTGTTACACTTATGTGGAAGGAATCTATAACAGGGCAAACGTTGAACATTTACTATGCGAGCTCCAATAATCCAATAAAATAGAGGAAATTATATTTTATGGTCTTCGAAGAGCTCGCCGCCAAAAGCGCTCAAGCCCAATCTCTACATGCGGTGTCGTGCTCGGGTTCCGGTGGGATCATGTCGTGTTAAAGCTATCCACCATTCAAATATACATGTGTAAGGTAAATGCTTTTTAACTTTGTACGAAGGTTGTCTTTTTAGTTTTCCAAAACCTGCCTCGGCGGAAACGAAAGACGAAGTAACCTAATACGAAGTTAAGAAAACATACGAGGTAGAAATAAGTGAAGCCATACATAAGTTAAAAATACGAAAAGCATCAGGCAGTGACAATAAAGCGCCAGAGTTGATGAAATTTATGATGGGAAAGTAGTAAGGGAATTGACAGCAATAAGGTATGAGATGGTCAAGGAAAAAGCAATTCCAAAAGAGTGGTGTCGAGAAATAATTCTTTCGATATATAAAAAAGGCGATAAAAGAGATTGTACCAATTATAAGGGAGTAACTTTATCGAGCGTATCAGGTAAAATAATGGCTAAAGCATTAGGAAAAAGATAGAGACACAATAGAAGAAACCCAATGTGGACTCAGAAAGGGAAAATGCACACAAGACTATCATAAGACAAGTGAGCGATAACTTCATAAAAATATGGAGTTGCGCTTTATGAATCAAATACAAAATGCTTTTGATAAGAAGATATATGGAAAACATTTGAGAAAAGGAATATCGCCAAAGGGACAATAGAAGTACTGAAAGTTATGTACAGAAAAATGCAATAAGAATATAGTGTGAAGTGGCAAGTCCATTACTATTTACACTGGCCCTGAAACAAGAAAATTGAAAAATCTGACCCGAATATTGGAGATACAATTAATTAATTAAAGTTCCCCGAAGATATGGTTCAATTAGCGTAAAACCCGACGTATTAGATTAGCCAATGGAAGATAAACATCGAGGAACCTCTTAGCATAGCGCCGATAAATAAAACGCACAGATAATAGCGCACAACAAATAGGACAGGATAAATCTTGAAATACTTGGGAACGGTAATTGAAGAAAATGCTAAACTAGGTAAAGAACTAAATGAAAAAATAGGAAGAGCAGGAAAAATATTTATAACTATGAAGTCGTCATTTTTGGGGAAAGAAGAGGTTCCGTAGAGCACAAAGGCCGAAGTTGTAAAAATATATAAAGAAAAGAATGGAATGGAAATTAGATTCCGATCAAGATAGAGAAAAAACGAGAAGAGATATGATAAGAAGTGGAACATTTAGACAGAACCTACAAATGGAAGAGCAGTGGGTATACATGCCGAAAGACTACTAAGAAGAGTAAGTGTTGGGAAAGAATACGAGGGGAATACCTGGATCAGCACGATCAAGAAGGAGAGAAAAAGGGGGCGCAACGGGAAAATATTACAAGTTGCGAGGAAAAACTGGTACGAAAAAAATCAACAACATCATCAAGAACTCCAAACAGTTAACGGTAAAAGGCAGAGAACTAAGAACTATTTTTAAAGGTGGTGAGTCCCCGATGAAATAGAATTGAGGCGAGAAAATTTCTGCGGAATAATTTTTACAATTTTGGCGGAAGATTATTTCAAGAACAATAACCGTATCAACAATCGACAATTTACCTATGGGACGCACCAGTCTCGATGACGAATCATAGATTTATTTCTATGAACCCGGAAATAATCCGTAATCCGTTATTTAGGTGCTTTAAGATGAGGAGAATTAAAGTTATCCGTTGTCAAAATGTGCCGAAGAAGATGGTCTCGACATTTTAGTAGTGTTGTTATCTGTCATTTTTGTGATTTTACAGAAGCAAAAACAGTTCTGTATTTATAATGGTGGATATTTGAGATTTGCTAATCTACATTCATGTTTGTATCATTGCTATAGCTATTTACACAAAAAAAAGTAACTAAAATCATTTATACTTTATGTGCACCCACTTAATGCCAAAAAGTGCATTTTGAAAGAAAGGCAGAGCATGTTTTACCATAACACTACTGATTTGTCAATCATGCAGCTACAATTACTTTACAAGGTCGAAGAATTGTTAACGTCGATTGGTAATACAACTGTTTGTTTGGCAGAAGTAATCGCCGTGCTTTGAAAAACTCACCCAAAACAAATGCGAGTTCACGTACAGCTTGAAGAAAATTCAGTTTTTACAGCAGTTACAAGTTCCAACCATTCTTTTGCAGTCCTAAGGATCAAGAATTGACTGCATGGAAGAAGCAATCGCAGCTTTCAGAATAGCAATTTTACCTGTGCCAACTGGTAACTGTTTGAACATTTGGTCTGAACGTATGTATGTAAAAGTACTATCATTGTGGAGAATACTTTGAAAAGCAATAAGAGGCATTAAGTAATTTGTTTGCTTTTATGGCTATATTGAACACTAAAAAGACAACTCACGTATTACACGGTAAGCTACGAAATTATCAAAAACTAACATTGTTCGTGCAGGAAGTACAAATTTTCTTCTCAAACGAAAATTATAGAAAGTAGTAAGCGTGCTACTACGTATAAAAAAATATGTGATTAAATTGTAGTTTTGACTTACTTTAACTTCTGAACTGTCTCCTTTGTAGACGATCCGAATTCGCTGTCGACGTGAATTTTTTTTAAACAAATCTCAATTGAAATTCCTAGCTCAGACCGGAGTCCCTCGGTTATGGCTGAATTAGTCCGGGTTAGACAGGAATAACCCCAAATGCTGTAAATTGGAACAGTAATTGTAAACTTTTTTCGTTGCACTTCAGATATTTGAATTAAAACTACTTTCTTATACATAGAGCTGACGATAATTCCTGAAAATTACGCAACTAAAAATGTGGCTTCAGAGATTTACAAACCAGCATTGTCGAAAGAAACCAGTGGCGTAACACTACTTGGTGTGCATCAAGGTAGCATTTTCTTGCAGTTGATTTAACATATATAGAAATAAACAATTTATTGGTAGTGCTCATATACTTGAAAGGGGGAAAAATAATGAAAATATTAATGAACAATGAAAAACAGTTGACAAGTAAACTGGCCAATGAAACCATTATTGACAACATACGGTGTTTTCAATGATGCATATTTTATTGAAAGCGCGTTCAACATTATTTTCGTGGGTAGATTCGGTTGGCAACTTAACTTAGTTGCCGAAATACGTATCTGGAGTTATTCACTTTTTGCATTTTTGTTTCTCTTTAAAATCACTAAATTGACAGTCTCACGCGGATTTCTGGAATTATCATTGGCTCTGTATTATAATAAATATTTAATTGAATATGTATCATTTTTGTTTACTGCAGCCATTAAAATGTAACAACCGCAAAATAACATCAATGAAAATCTTCAATATTCGAGTTCTAGTAAACCGATAATGAAAAATAATTTTGTCATTGAATCAGTCTGCTTAAAAACTCGATCGTACGATTATATAATTATAATTAGTGTGTCAAAATGGTGAAACTAACCATTTCTGCAGAATTTTAACAGTTGGAGTCCCGTGAACACGCCCTGCAGAACAAAAAAAATATATAACAAAAAATATTGTGCAAGAAATTTAACTTACCTTTAGACATAACTTTTCTTTTAAATTGATGTAATAAATAAACACACGGTATGGCATTACTTCTCCGGCACAATAAATCGATTAATTCGGGAATGTGGATTCGGTTATGTGGTTGACGATGGGAATCCACGTGTCCCGAATTAATCAATTTATTGTGTGGGAGGAGTAATCCAATACAGTCTGTTTATTGTGCTACCCCAGTCCTTGCAACCTTTACTTTAAATTGAAGATCTTAAATAGACAGTTTGCGGTATCTACCAGTCGCAATGTTTGTTAGACCGATATTCGTGAGATTAAGAACGGTCATGATATGGGTTTTATTTTCAAGGTGTCTTCTAATATACTCCTGCAAATGCTTCAAATTTCTTACGACCTTGGAGCTCCGTAAAGTTTCGCTTTTAAACAACAAGTATAGAAAACAAGACGATCTGTTTATGTACATAAACAAGTAATTTCCGAATTTACTTTTTATTTTTGATTACCGCTTTTGAAAAATTTTGTCAGTGCCGTAGTCCTTATACACCAACCGCCATTGTATATTAATACCTATATCGTAGGTATCATAAATGGTAGAGAAAGAAACACAAGGTATATCCTGTTCTTCTCAGCGTTTACTCATCATTATTGGAATAAGCGTACAAACTTTCACGCGTATCTGTACGCTGTAGTAAAAAAAATGTAACATCACTGAATAGTAACAGTAGAAAATAGCAAGTCATAAAACTAGCAATATAGAGTTGCTCGATTTGCGCCAACTGCCAGTGACAGGCGCATAAAAGTTTACACATCTATTAAATATCTGCAACATTAGGTATTTTTTCACAGTTGTTTCAGCAAACTAGTGCGGCGTGAGGAGAAAGTGTATTTATATTCAGAAAATGAACGTTGTACATCTAGTGACGTTACATTTGCGCAAGTAAAATAATCTTTGGAACTTAGCGGTTCTGTTGACGTACCCTCGCGAATTTTTCTTAATGCGCCAGATTCAGACCCTTTCTCTAAAACACTTTCAAACTTTTATAGAACACAAACATTTTTGCGCCTTCTACCGCGTATAGCTATGCGTGAACATCTTGCACTTGTTGCAACGGTTCCACTACGTTCTACTACGAAAGTAGTAATGTAATTTTCTATTGCCTTCACTAGTCCGAAGTAATTGTTCTGAATAATTTTTAAATCCGTTTTAACGTGACTATCTTGAAATTTCGACTGGCTTTCCTCGATAGCCGCAGCTTCCTTCAAATCGAATTTTAAAACCACGTTCTTGATATCCCCAAAATATTTATGATGGTAAAACGCGGTCTATAACCATCTTCCCCAACGTGTAAGAATCGGCTTTGGTGGTTCATCCATACCGAAGCACAGTCTGCGAAATTCGCGAATACGTTTTGGGGATTTGACAAACAAGGCTTTTGCATGCGCTATTAAAGCATCAACCTCAGGATAATATTTTCTAGTACTAACTGCCACAAGAGTGAAAGCTTGGATTTTACATGTAACAAGTTAGCTCAATGCTTCTGCCACGAGCATTCATAAACATTAACAGTTGATTTGTTAAAAGTTCAAACTTTTCCAATATATTTAACACTGCCTTTGAAATTACTTTAGCAGTATACGTGCTCGTCTGACGGCTGATAGTATTGAAGGTGATGATTGATGTGGTTCTATTGTATGTACCATTACATTAACCACAGAATATTTTTTACGATCTGTTGTTTCGTCCACACACAGCCAGTTTTCTTATCTTTCAACTCCGATTTAATTCCCTTTTCAACATGTTCACGAGCAAATCTTTGTAACGATGCCCGACTTGATCATTTGCAGTCTGAATATTTATTTCAAAACAAGACATATGCTTCGTTGTCTAGTAAATGAAACGATAAATTACATAAAGTAAAGGTAACAGTGCCGCCACTGCCCGTTGGCACTAGTGAGCAACTCTAATAGTAACAATAAAAAAGAAATCTATAGTTTTCAATTTATCATAATTTAAACTGTACAAATACTAAACATATCATATTATTATCATTGTAAATCATGTGTTGGTTGGTTTGGTGTTCCGAAAATAAGTAAAATAAAGAAGATTATCCGTTTTTGTTTAGTTAATATCTGTGTAAATTATTAATAATAATTAAATGATTAAATAAATTTGTACAGATCCCAAGAGAACCCATATGTTTACAATTTGTCCAGATACTGAGCAAGATCTGGTAATCCTTCTTTGAGACCCTTCCTTTTACGCGTTTCCTGGAAGAGAAAGAGATAATTGTTAAGAGAAATTACTCGCTGTGATAAAGGGATGATATCCATTGAAATGATTATTGGCTTGCAACTTAACCTTTTGCGTCATAATAAATAGGTTATGCAACTGTAACATGTTGTTGGATTGACATTTTGGTAGTGGGAAGCTAACAGTGACGGTAAAAAAAAAGTCCGTAGCAAATAATTTTTCGAAGAACTTTTACCGAAACAGTTTGAACTTGCCTAGAAATCAAATTAGCATTTGATTTTTTTAAGTTACTTCAGATAATCAATAAAATACAAAATGTTAGTTCCTCTATTCATGCAACGAAGATGACAGAATGCTTCGATGCAGAAACTTTAAAGAACTGTCTAATTTACCACAACTTGCGAATGTCAAATTATACTTTTCGGCTTTCGACATTGTCTAAGTGTGGATCGAAATTTATTTATGTATTTAGAGCTACCATTCATTGGAAACAAAACTCATTGAGAAGAGTCGATTAATTAATATAAATAATTAAAGATATTCAAACGATTTTCAAAGGAGTTTCTATTTTAAATGACGAAATGTATAACTGGAGTTGATTTGACATTAAGAAAAGATTATTGTACTTACTTGCACAACACCGAACGGTCTGGTTCCGGCTTCCAACGGATCACCTGGGAGTATCTGCCAATGATCGAAGACGCATTGCGGGAAGGCTTGACCCCCCGTGTTTGAGCGCAGGTCGGCAGTGAAACCGAAGGATTCGTTTACGGGCAAGTAGGCTTTGACTACGAACATTGGGGTACCGGTAACCTGCATTTCCTCGAATACGTGACCTCTTCTTCTGTTCAAGACGCCGTAGATACCACCTACAGCTACTTCGGGACACTGTGAGAGAACATATAATTAACTAGTGTTGAGTACGCCACCTAGCGAGAGGGGAAAAACGGTTCGATGGAAGTTAGTTGTGGTTAGTAGTTGTTTTCGTGTAATTAATAGATCTAATATGCGTTTAAACTTAAAGTGTACGAATTCGTTATTTATTACAACATAACACTAGCGTGAATGTCTTAAACCATTTTATAGTACGAAAAGGGGAGAAATGTTGAAAATATCAATATAATAATAAATGGAAGATGGGGGTAGTTCACTTCATTTTTATGGCATCAAACAGAACTTCTTACCTGAATTTCACATTGGTAAACTGGTTCCATCAACCTAGGGCTGGCGGTCAACAAGCAAGCGTATAAGCAGCGACGAGTGGTGGGAATGATTTGGCCGCCACCGCGATGGATAGCGTCGGCGTGCAGTGTGACATCGAAAATATTGAAACGGACACCACGCAAATTCTCTTCAGATAGTACACCCTAGGGAAAAACAGAAGAAATATAATTGTTACTATTATAATTCAAATATCGCAAGATGGTAAAGAATATTTAAGTAGAATTCCGAAAGTAATTAGATATTAGTGCCAATTCAAAATTTCGAATTTTCTTGTACTTTCTTTTTAAATAAAACAAGATATATCTAATATATTGAATGCAAAATTATGTTATCTTTTATGAAGTACAGTTCACTTAATACGTCGTCAATTTATCTTTCGCCTTGAAAATAGCTTTAATTTGCATTTTGCAGATGAAATAAGTCTGTCTTATTTCATTGTTTTTGCGTACCTTTCTACAATTAATTTCTCATCACAGTTATGTACGTTTTTTAATTTTGTTTTTGTGTAATGTAAATAAAGGTATTTGGGCATTACAGTGGCCCTGATGTCGAGGACATTAGTCCACGTGACCGTCTATGTACCAAACCTTTATTCTGAAATATTTATTGTTCAGTGATACCATTGGTGTTGTAATACTTACAACACAATGTCATTATGTGCAAAAAGCGCTAAATTACCATAGTCGCAAACACTGTATAAATAATTAGCAAATATTAAGAAAAGTAGGGGACCGAAAACCGATCCTTACCGCGCACCCTTGTCAATCAATAAATGGGGTGATTGGAGCCTCGAAATTTCCACAACCTGTCGACGGCCTCCAAGATAAGAGGAAAGTTAGTCGTCAATCACACCCTCGAGATCGTAATTTTTTGAAGCAACACAGAATATTCAACCAAGTCAAAGGTGCTGCTAAAGTTTATAAAGACTCCAACCATCTTACCATCCATATCCAAATATCGAAAAGCTGCTATTTCGATTATCTTGGAAATGTATAAAATCTCAGATATATTACCCCAATTAGTCGATTTTATTTTTATAAATATGTTCCAATATTTCCAAGTTAGTAACATTGAAATTGCTGTTGCTTCTTATAATATTTACCAGAGATAAATGTAAGATATATATACTAAAAATTACATCCCATTAGAGCAAGTACGGCTTAAGGGCGATAAAAAACAATTTATACCACATAAGTATTAGCGAAATCATTAATATTTAATTTGCTTTTGTGTATTACACATAAATAAAATAAAGCGATTTTTAACACAACTTAATCTAATAATTTTTAAACCTGTTGATCGCTTTCTCATTACATCTACATGAAAAGCAAAAACCTTAACTCCCTGTTATATATATTTTTAATACAATGAGTACGTTTATACCGAGAAAACATCCGATCGAATTGGAAATTTGATTAGATAAACTCGTTTAATTCAATGCGATAAATTTCCAAAATAGAATTATTGAATAGGATATTAATATTTGTTTTATGATATAAACAATATTGAAATAAGTTTTGACACGGATATGTGTAACATATCTAACTTCAAGCAAAGCAAATAAATTACTTTAGTTTAACATATATTTCGCAGACAAACACCTACTACTAAATTTCCACGTGAATATCAAACATTAAATTCTTAACGCTGCTAAAGTGAAAGATCTAGGATTCGTCTTACACAAGAACTTGCGCTCCAAAATAATAACGTCTCCTTTTTGATTTCTTATTGACTTGTATTATCTGTATTATCCTTGTATTATTCTATTGTTATAGTAAAAAAAAAAAAAAATACCCTTACCACCTCGATGAGTGAAGAACTCCTGGATACGTATTTCGGCAACTAAGTTGCCAT
>JARFOC010000767.1:1381-33230 GCA_031763485.1 Osmoderma eremita | reverse complement strand
CATTGGCAGTCAGAATTGCGCCGAGTTCGAGTCGCAGTCACTTCGAGTGCCAGTCGACCCGTGTGCGGATGCCTTTACTCTTAAAAAGATCTTTAGCGAATTAGGTGGAGGTGAAAATAATGAGTGTTTAATAATCTCCGTCTGAATTATTATTACGTGAGAAATAAACTACAACGCGATAAAATATGCCCTACATAAAATATTCATTTATAATGTAATTGGCAAACAAAGGCTACCGAATCTTGTAACTAAATAAAGTCGTTTCCGGTTACACAGTTAGTGTAACAAATTGAAGAAATAGTTTCATGTACCTAACAATAAGATAGCAGGCGTAGGGTCTCAATGAATTGCTTATATTATTTCCTATCGAAAATTTGCTCAACCCTGGAAGTGGGATTTCATTTATTAATTCTAGGTTAATCGTGGTTTACTGATTAACATAGTATAATTAAAATGGTCTTTGTTGTGGTTAATAATTAATGTTTGTTTAAAATTAGGATGAATATACTTTATACATGCACTACCTTTATTGTGTTGTTTATGAACACGGAAAATGATGTAACACAAACAGTTGCCTGCACAGCATCCCTGTGGTATGCTTCATCAGGGTCAAACTGAATGGAAAAGTTAACAATGTTATAATACAAGAGAAAAAAAATTAATTGCACTATAATTGTACTTACATGTAAACTATAATAATATAAATCTTAACCGGAAATTAGAATAATTTCGATTTATAACTCTTTAAAGACATTCTTGAACTATGGTGTAATTCGAAGTACTTGATCAATGGTCGAGTGATTATTGCAGAATCCAAACTGATGATCCCGGAAAAAGATTCTTTTCCCAATAATGATCTTGAATCTTCGCAAGAATAGCTTTTTAAAGAGCTTGGACATCAATGGCAGCAGAGATATGGGGCTGTATGATGTTTTATCTTCAGGTGGTTTGCCAGGTTTGGGCATTTTTACCTCAGCAATCTTCCACTGCATTTTATGTCAGGTTTAGGTCAAGGGCAATTCCTTAAGAGTTTTCACAGTTATTAAGTCATAAGCTTTCTGTGTTCTGAGGTTTTTATCTATGGTGTTGGCAATTTCAGCAGATGTTATTGGCCTAACTGTAGCGCCATCTCTGATAATGATTTGTGGAATTTCTTCCATACCAGTTTGTGGATGAGCCTGAAAAATATCTGCCAAATGATTGGCAAATATTTCCGATTTGTCTCCATCTCGTCGAGCCCAATTTCCATCACTTTTGAGGATGGGCGGGTCATGGTTCTTTGGCCTATCCAAAAATTTGCTTGCTCTCCACAGGGAGTAGTCTGTGGTCACGTCATCCGTTAACTGTCTAAAGTAGTTCTGAAAGATTTCATTCTTAATGACTTTAATTTCATTTGTAAGCTGTTCGCATAGATTATCTAGCAACGGCTTGTCGTCTGGGGAACGAGTTTGCTGCCATTTTTTGCAGGCTTTTCTTTTCTTATGTGTCATCTCTCGAATATCTTTAACGTAGTTCAGTGCGGGGGTATTGTTCCACGCAGATTGCTGCAGATGTTGCCCTTGCTGCTGCGTACAGCTGTCTTCCTTTCGGTGTAATGTTAGCACACCTCCAATATCTGTGTCTGGCATTGAAGTCGCCTCCGATAATGAAGCTACTAGAGATTTGAAGAAATGTGTAAAGTGTTCTTCTTTTTGTGATTTCCCTTCCGGGCAGTATATTGCAGCATAGTACATAATATCCCTGGATTTCATTTGGACTGTCACCGTTGCCGCTTGGATCTTTACAGTTTCATATTTAGCATCTTCGTAGTGCTTTAGGTTTTCTTTGATTTTCACGGCTGAACCGTCTTTCCCCGGAAGGTCAGGACGAGCAGTGTGATACCCTTTTTAGTCTCTTATTTTGCAATAATTAGTTTTAGTCATGTGGGTTTCAGAAATTAGAGCAACATCTATTCTACCATTCCAAACGAATGCTTCTAGCTCATGAGCTCGTTGTATTAGCCCAGTATCGTTCCAAGTTACTGTGCGAAGTATGTTAGCCATTTTTTTTTGTTGGCAGGCATTTTTGTTGCCCCTTTCCACTTTGCTAATTCTATCAAGAATAATTTTGTTGACCTCTTCTTGTTGTTCAAGTTTGGCCATGATTTTCTTGCAACATCTGGCTTCTTGCGTCTGGCTCTTCCTATTCTGCTTTCTAGTTTTCGCTTCGTTGCCCTTCGCTACTTGGGCGTATGTTTCTTCCGTTCTTGTTTGTCTTCTAACTTGTTTCGGCTTTTCAATTGATTTCTGAGTGAGATTTTCATCCTGTATTTTTGGTTCTGGCACGTTAGGACTTTTCTGCTTGCTCTAGGCAGCATTCTCAATCTTTTGAAATTCTTTGACAACCGTATATCCTCGATAGTTGGCCGGATGAGCTTCTTTACAATTGACGGATTGGACTTTGTGGTGTTTTTCTTTATCACATTCGCTTGTCAAATATTTGCCAGCGCATTTGACACATCTTAGCACTTTAAAGCAGATGTTTTGAGTGTGTCAGTACCCTTGGTATCTCTTACATTGCAGGATCAAAGCAGATCGTTTTTGTAAAGGTTCAAGCTCCTGGCTATTATTTGGTTAAAAATAACAACCCTATGTCAACAGCAACCTAATACCATCTTAAACCCAATTTTTATTGTCTTTATTATTTGTTATTCATCGTGCAAAAACTATTATCCCCAAGGTTTAATACCCATATTTTTTATGTGCTTACTTGACCTCAGACGTTACTGCTGTCCTCTCTAACATGCTTACAGAAACGCCAACCCAAAACGTTTTTATTAGAATTATGCGCCCTTACTTAATTCTATACATATGCTATTGTGGCGATAAGGTGAACGTATTCCAAGAGCTATAAATCGTGCAAGCAGCGACGCAGGATGTATATTATTAACGTTATCAGCTAAAACATCCGGTACATGAGCGCTCGAAACTGACCCGGAACGAAGCTGCTGCCCCGCGTGCAGAACCCGGAAAATATTCGAACTGCAATTTGACGCTGTAAATTTTCATTAGGAAGACCTCCCGACATTGGCGCCACCACCGCAAGCCACATCTATCCGATCTATTGCAGGTGAAAACGTTACAACGACCTAGGGAGCATTTGGACGATGTACAGGATTCGATATCTTGATATTTGCATAATTTAATAGTAAATCGACGTGAAATACGGAGAATTTCCATAACCAAATAAATTGGGACAATGCAACCACTGGGTAGGTATGAAAAAATTTGTGTTTCCGTTCTGTAAACATCATATATTACTAATATAAAACTAAACAACGTTAATCCGCGGTAGTTCCAGTAATACACTAAAACACGTTCATTATTTATGTCCTATTTGTGTGACTGTCGACTGTTAAATCACCGAAATAACGAAAATAAATGGTCATTTTCTGCATTTTATATATTACACGTAATAACACAATAGTTCATACAACATAAATTAATTTTATAGATTACTGGGATTATATTGATTCTACTTTGCATGTAAATTGAAATGAACCTGATAGAATTTGTTTGATTATGGTCTTTTTATTGTCAATTGTATGTCATCAAAGAATGTTTTACGCTTTAGAATATTTTATAGATATAATATCAGGTAACTAAATAAGTTCGTGCGGTTTTTGATGGTAAAATATAAATATTTATTAAGAGGCAATAATGCACTCTTATTGATCGAAGTATTTACCATCGCACTCAACCGTGCCACCGTGACACCAACTTTTGTATGCCGGTATTGTTGAACTCTATGGCTTTTGAATAAAAAAATTGACGGATTGTATTAATTAGATCAACTCGAGTTTTGAACTGTGAGAGACAAAGAAAGGTGGTAATCACTTGGTGAAGTCTCAGAAGGATTTGGAGGGTGTGGTAACGTTTACTAGTCAAGTCTAAAAATTTTTCCCTGTTCACTCCTGCCGAATGAGGCCCTGACGTTATCCTTTAAGAATACCGCAAAGTGGGTCTACTTTGTGACGCATAGGGTTACAATGTGACAGGTCCCTTAAAAATCACTTTCTTTTGTTTGGTCGGTTTTATAGCATAACCAAACCTATCCTAAGGTTAAACCAGAAAAATAGAAAACTTTTTGGCATCTGTCATACATAGGGTTAAGTCCCTGCTCTAAACGCGCACTTGGTTTAACCTTGACTTAGTTGACCATCAAATTTAATGAATGACAGTTGATGGAGAAACTTTCTGTGGGTGAAAGAGTTCTACAGAGGATTTCTTATCAAACATAAGTTTTTATTGAAGTACAATAGTAGACATTATTAGTCTTACTATGATATCCTTTTAATGACTTTATAATTTTGTTTTTATCAATAATCATGCGAATTGGAATTCCCAAACCACGCGGAAGAAGATCCTTCCTGAATTGGAGCATATTCTCGTTACAGTTTTAAATTATTTTTATATTTAGAATATTATGTTAGGTAATTTAAACGTTTCTGTTAACTGCTCCTAAGTTTTCTAGTTTTGCAAATGAATGTTCACTAATTTTTTGCGTATTTTTATTGAAAACATGCATATTCCATGTACAGAGGTTATTCTATGCCGTAGGGCTATTTTCCTTTAATTTCAATACAAATATATAGGTGTTACAAAGTAATCCCCACCCTTGGGGTAACTTTATGATATCTCTTTTTGCACCTATACAATTTTGCATTAAACATTTTGACTTTAATTTTTTACAAAAAATAGGCGAAAGCCACCAAATGGGGTTATTTGAATGACTGTAACGCAAAAAAGATAGCTACCGCACAAACACCTGAAAATATGTCATAAAGTAGCCCCACTTTACGGTACCAGTTTTTTCGATTTATCAAAGAAGGCTGTCTTTCGATGAGTGCTGCTTGTACCTACTCACTAAAGCTGCTCACAATACAGGTTAGCAGAGAAGGTTTGACATCTTTCTGGAAACTCATAATGGACAATTCCCTTTGTTGTCCACCAAACACACAATAATATCTTGTTTGGATGCAAGGAAGCTTTGGGAGTGTGTGGTACAGAATCAATAGGCGATAACCTATGGTAGGTACGAACGCTTAGAATTTGAGTGCAATATCAATTTTTCCTCGCAGATTAACAACCGATCAAGTATTGGTTCGTTATCGTTGCATGAAATGTTAGCCGAACAAATGGTAAGACAGCTTAGTTCGTTAGAATTTGGCAATGCATGTGGGACCCATTTCCTTAACTTCCACCTCTTTCCTAGCCGATGAAGGTGCAAACGAAAGGTTTCATCACTCACATTGAACCTTTCTGCAATATCTAGGCACGTTGTACTGGAATTTTTTTTTCAATACTTGTTGGATAACCTCGGTGTTAATGATCTGCGGTCTCCCAGAGGGTACTTCATCGGTCAAGCTGAGATCTCCCGAAGTAAATTTTTCGAACGACTGGGCTGGTCGATCACACACGGCATCATCTCTGAATGCGGTACATATTTTTCGCGTCACCACTGCAGATTTAATACCAAGTTTGTACCCATAAAGTAAACAACCAAGTTTAGGCGTTGCCACTTTCAATTATTTAATACGTGGAATTAAACAAAAAACCAGAAAATGTGTATGTATCGGATAACAGAAGAATTCATACTATAGTAGATGACAGATAACAAACAATCGCTATCGGTCAACAACTTCAAAAATATTCATGGCACTTTACTTTCTACAAAACCGCAAAAACTTATATTGTTACCTGAATTTTCTGATAATTTAATCCCATTACACATTTATTATTAAGTATGATAATAACCACGTAATTTTCATTCTTAAAATAAGTTTCTGCCAAGCTTTAAGTTAAGTTAATACCCCATACTCCACCAATCATCATATTTTAAATTTCAACTTGCGTTACTGAAATATTATTTTAAACTTGGCAATGTGTAAATATTTGCTCCGCTTCAACATTGCCAGAAAAGTTCATTTAAATTTCAAATCTCGGAGACTAACCTTCGAAAGAAATCCTATAATTTAAATGTGAATGAACGAAATCATATTCGTGCTACGGCATCAAGGCGGAATGCAAAACGGAGGCAGAAATTTGCGCGGAATGCAAATGATAAATTAAAATTCATAATAACGTGATAAAGGTAGGAAGTCGAACAACTACCAGATCGAGGATGAGAAGATAAACCGTGTTTCTTACAGGCATACGACTTCAGAAGCATAATTAAATTTTTACGTGAGTTAATAATTTATCCACCTACTGAGCAACGAAGCGGGGATCGAATTAAATCTAAGATATTCACATTAATGAAAAGATTTCTGCTAATTTGTTTGGGTTATTCTCTTATAAGAAAAGGTTCATGTGTATTCGAAGAGGGAAATAGTTCATGTCATAGAAACACATTAAGAGCAGCACCACATAGTAAATTTTGGCAATATTGTTACCTACAACTTGACGATGAAGTTCGAAGTATAAATTTTGAGGTGGACGGTTTTTATGCGATGGAGCTAATAGATCCTGTCTATTGTCCTTCAAATTGATTCCTGGTATAGCAACGCACGGAACGCATGTACAAAAGTTGGGAGACGCAAATGAAATCTTTTTTGAAGACACCCCGAGGTTGCCACATCGCATGGTGTGGGAACATCAGCAAAATTCTGAGCGTTTAAAACAATGAACAAAAACAACGAAGGAGTTTCAAACTAAAGCAATTATGGTGCTAAATGTGAAATTACCATACCCAAGATTTTATGTATGTCTGAGCATCATCGTCCTTTTCAACAATAAGGTTATTATCTTTAAAAGAATGTCCTAATGTCTTCATGCTAAATGATTCTAGATAGATCAAAATACCATAACATTAATTGTGAAGTACCAATATAGAATCCATACATATACGACAACAATATTGACGGTTCATGTTACACGACAATATCTAATCCATCAGCGCAATCATGCAATAGTTGGTGTACAAAAAACGGTTATATTGTTTGTATTGTTGATCTGACTCCTCAGAATTACTTAGTCTTCCGAAGGTTGATGGTAGGTCAAAAACGTGAAAAGTTTGCCGCTATTTGCCATATACAACACAAGATAGTAACAGAGCTGCAACAGATTACATTGCTTGTTGATCACGTTGAAGGACAGTAATGTTTGTTTGGTGAACTTCCATCACTTCTGGACTATGAATGAGTAAATTTATGGGAAGTTTGAGAAGTTGCGTTTTATGAAAATTTTCCTGTTATTGACCTTATAAATATTGAGACCAAAGAACCGACATAAAGTTTTAGTTTTTCAACGTCTATCAATACATCAGTTAGTTATTTTGATAGCTCTCTGAATAATCACAAGGAGAATTGAGTAGATTCTCGAAAAAAGAAAGTATGGAACATGTAATAGGTAAAAGTTATATTGTGTATGTAATCTTATAACACAAGATAGCGGTAAGAAATAGGACATCTACTTCTTCACTAACACAACATGTATTATACACAGGACATACCATAGACATCAACAAAACAAAAACAATAATCAAAAGTACTAATTTACGCACAAGAATTATACGAGAAACCGTAGAAATCGAAAAAAGACCCAATGGTATGAACACGCGAGGTGATGCACAGGCTTGCCATCATGATGGAAACCTTTAGTTACAAACAGCAAAGTACTAACGCCCTTACGGACATTAAATCTCAAATGTCCAACACCTGACGTCCGTGGAGATAAAAGTTTGGCAAGGACCTGTTATACGAATAGTTCAACTCCAGATGAAGACGAACGAGATGTCGTCGAAATGTCGAGTAGATAGAAGTTCTTTGAGGAACCAATTCGACACGCGGGAAAACACCCAAAAAGCCAATGTTACATTTTACATCTGCGAAAACATCAGAAGACAAATATTATATAGGTATTGTATGTATTCCTTATATTCCTAGACTTACTTTCCTACAGAATTTACCTAATTGTCTTAAAGCACTGGCTTAGCTTGTGGGAGACAATGCAAGTCGTACCCCTCTAAGTCGGATAAATATAAAGAATGCTCGGATGTACCTGATAATGTTTTTTATCGGTAAAAGCTGTTTAAGGAAAGTGCCGTGTGAGTGCCGTTATCCCGCGAAAAACAACCACTTTCCACAGTTCTGGCCGTTTCCTTACTCTCAGCTTTGTCAAACCGTTCTTATATGTTATATTGTTGGTTAACTGTTGTCCTTTCTGGAACTCATTCCGTAAAAAAATATACCATTGATGTCGAAAACGATGAACATAGCTTTGAATTTTGACTTGCTTTGACGAGCTTTTTTTATTCACGCTGATGATGGTGTTTAACAGTGCATTTTCGTCTAGAACCATACTGGAATATCCAGGTTTCGTCACAAGTGATCACTTTTTGCAATAAGTTCGTCGCGAAGTTTGTTCCTACGCTTTCTCAGATTTGATATGAAGACCTTTCGAATCATTTCGGCACACGCTTTTCTCACTTAAAGATCCTCACGCAAAATTTGGAACAATCTAATCGATTTTTCCTATACACCTTGTATGAGTATATTTGTCCGTACGTTTCATTCATTTACAGGGTTATCTACAGAAAAGAATATCAAATTATAGGATGAAACACCATCTTAATAAATTGATTCTCTTGCGGTTTGGAATCTTTTATTTGATTAATGGCTTTTCAGTGATAATAACAAGAATTTCACGTACATATTTCGAACCAAAAACGCGCATTCCACACGCGAACACAGTCCGTATATATTGGAAAATTAATAAAGAAGGAATGAAAAAGGCCGCGATGAGATGAAATTCCGAAATAAAGAATGAGCAATTCGGCCGCCGTGCAAGTAATCGCCGCGATAAATTTTCTCCCTTTTTTTTCACCAGATAGCACCGCCCACCGGGTCGAACTAAAATACAAAAAAAAATTCGAATGTAACGTCCCGGTTCAATTTTGAAACGCCCAAAAATAATTGAACAGTTAGTTTGAATGAGATCGTCAGAGGGAAGGTGCGCCGATAAAAAAATAAACTACTGCAGCCCTAACAAATGCGTAGCGGATTGATTTTCGCGGTCAGTCATTCGTCTCTCTCGCCTGCGCGATGGGGTCGTGTTGATTAACCGCTTTATTTGATTGCATTTACTCTCAAACGTGAACGAACTTACTGAAGTAGTTTAACTAAAACTTTATACTATAATATAAACGCAGGTAGGTGATTTAAAATGTTATAGGATCTTAATTTTTTTTTATTAACATCCCTCAGATATGCATTTTTTTTGCAGGCAATACCTACCTACCAAGTTTCCAAATCTCTTAGGAATTTCAAATGTTTTTTAAAATTCATGGTACCAGTTCTTTGGGGGTAGTATCTTTTAATAATGATTTTAACATCTTCCACTATGTGACCCTATTTTATACCTTCCATTGACATATATATTTAGGTACATATGTATGTCAAATACATATATTGTTATGATCATCCTCAGCATCTTGTTTTCTTATTAATTTTTCATTATTATCAGGTTTGTCTACATCATACGTGACCTTGGCTACTTTGTTTTTGATTTATGATTGCTGATGCGTATTGGTGGTCGTATATAAAATTGTTAAATGTCTGATCTCTGCCGATAGTGTAGGAATCTACACTTTAGGGCACATTAGGCACTATAGTCCACTCTGTGGAAAACAATGGGACTAATTAATGTTACTAACACATTCTCAGACATAACACTATACAATACAAGTAGGGATTTGGAAGATTTTTACAAATTAACTTCACGTATTCGTACAAAAATCCAGGTAAACAGAGAAGCGCAAGACCACTTTCTTATAGGGGATGTTGGCACTGAAGAAGAAGAGACCCTAACGTCCATTCATTTTAAGAATAGATAGAGCTGCAGTCGGCGTCCGTATAACAGTGCCAAAATTTATCTCGCTTAAATAATGGCGGGTAATTTGAAAGTAAAATGTCAGTTTTATTATAATCTTTGTCAATTTCCTCTAATAGTGATAATTGCAAATGAGATGTAATTCTTTATGAGATTGCAAACCTATAATTAATATTAGTATACCTTGTTTAATACAATTTAGTTGGGCCAACAGCATATATACATGGAAGATTTAAATCAGATCGAAATGTAGAAATAATTTGCTAAAATGGCAACAAACCTTGGCATAATAGTTTAATTCTATCTTAAAATTCTCATTAACTACTAATTATTATTTTATATCTTTCTATATCCAACACTGCATGCACACAATAATCCACTCAATTCCTCAGTTTAAAAATTTGACAGGGTTGCTACTTTTTGCCGATGACACTAATGCGCCTAATTAGGTTACCATTTTTCGAAGAACAAAGTATTTATAGCTCACGTTTTACCTCGGTCGATATAGTTATGTAAATGCTAACCGAGCATCCTCTTTGTCACTTATATCATATTTTCTGCTACCTATAGAGAATAGTAGGCATTCGATAAATCTAGTGTCAATTCGAATTAACATTCCGGTATTTTTTAAACTTAATATGCATTACATCCAAATTAAAAATGAATATCACAGTAACGTAAAACAACCGGGCTCTGACAACTAACATTTAAGTTTAGTTATGTAATTCGCCTCACTTACATATTTGCAATAATCATGATCGAAATTACGTAACTTTTCTGACCCAGTGGGCGTTCGTAACTTGGTATAGCATCTGACATTAAAGCGGAATATAGGTCACTCCAAATTGCAAAAACAATATTTACATTACCTATGCATAAAGTGCCCGAATTTTTCGGATAACGAGCTCCACCTAATATTACCGGTGCAATTTGTGCACATGCAAGCGTAGTTGCTTTTCCATTTTCCATTTCAATTTGGCGCTATTTTAAGGTCCATATCGCCTGTCGTAATGGTAGATCTGCCCCGCTGAAAGCTGGAATGTTTAATATCAATTATTTTTAACCTTCATATTCATGCGGACTCCTTAAGATAATGGATATTAAACGTCGCCGTAACACGCCACGTTATTATGACTATTACAATAAACTCTCTTCCTGTTATTACGTAATTTGGAGGTTGCGACGGCATAAGGATAACGTCTGGGAATTCCCATTAACTTTCCTCTTAACGTCGCTCAAATGAACTAATATTAACGTTTTATTTTTTATGCATCATGTGTACTATAGCAAGAAAGAAATTGAGAATATACAAAAAGAAAGATGTAATAATGAGGGGAAGAGTAAAACCAAATCAAAATACCTTCAACATGAATAAATCTAGACGCATTTGTACAACTAAGTTGTCATCTTCAGTAGAAACTACAAAGGAAAAAGGTGTGGACACTGTGATGTTCTACTGGTAGCTAATCTGGTTAAAAACATGGGTATCAAGGTCTTACCTCAGGTAGACATAGCATGCCTCAGATTTTTTCCTTTGTAATTCATACTTAGAGCAACAATTTATTGTAGAAGTATTTTAAGGGTTGTCACGTCAGCTTCTTCAGAAGTTTGTAGCATGAGGCTTCATAGAAAACTCGACTAATCTTCAGTTAAATTATTAATAATAAATTATTTGATTTTGCTGTTTTCTGTGTATGGCGCTGTGTGCATATTTCGAGTGATTTTAAATTGCACTTTATTTTTCCTTCAAGGGCGTATGCATCTGAATTAAAGTTTTTCCATTTCATTGTCACACGCACTAGCGCTATGATCTATCTGCTACGCGCAAAACCGGCCCCTCTATGCGAAACCGTGTGATGCGAATGGGCACGATTCTAGATACTTTTCCTCCTATTTCCTCCACCTGCCATCCAAGGACGATTTCATATCCGGTTATTGCTAGCACGACGGCTGTCCATTCCTAAGACGAGTTCGTTGCCGGCCTCCGTTGGCATAATTTCTTTTCTGCCGTCTTACGAATGATTTCGTTGCCGGCTATTGTTGGCATGACAGTTGTCCGTCCTCGTATTACTTCCATAAATTTTTGCTCTTTAGCGTATTTTATAACCATAATCCGACGAGCGTGTTAACAAACGTCCGTGAGACTCTTTGTATACATTACTTTCGATTAATACTGTACATGTATCCCACCGTATGTCCATATCTTATGAATAACGTGTACATGAATCAATATATTTTGTTGCTTTTGGCTAGGACTGTATAAAGAATCACATGTTTATATTTCGTATTTGTTTTGACGACACTTATGGACTGTACATATTTATATTTACATTTAGATATGTTTTGAGAATCTTTAGCCCTTTTTTCTCTCGTGTAATTTCATCAAAAACATGTTGTGTATGTGTATATGTTTCTTTACTACATGCACTTGCGTATTTTAAAGTAAAATATCCTATAATCTATACGTGGTTGCGTTTGATTTGTTTGGTACTGGATACCTTATTGTTACGCATCCGCTCTTGATTCCTGGCGTATCGTAATATACCTCACTAGAGTTTGATTATTTATCATTATTGCGCGACTAATTATGCGTAACTCAACAAATGAACACACTTAAAGGCAGGCGCACTGTACACACCCCGAACTACATTAGGGAACTACGGCCGAGAAGACTTAATTCACCTGCGTTCTTTCTATGCCACCGTTATAGGTAGCTCGGTGGATAGATATTTCTAGCAGTAAAGCTTAAAGGGATGAGAATTGAAATGATAGGGTTATACGATAGGTTCAATTATTACCTTTTTGTAATAAATCGTGTAACCGTCGCACGATTATCACCTGAGTGGAGCATTTGGCGTTTCGATAACCGACCAGTAAGTACGCAATGTAAATATACAAATTAATCTGTTAAATATCCCGCAAGTTGCCTCAAGACAACTTCAGACAGCTTCTGAAGACGCTAACAGAATGTTCAGCGAAACGTCAAGTACAAATACAACAACGTGACACTAACCCAAAAACATTTCTACAATGTACTACGGTCATGAAAACCTACATTCAACGAAAAGAATTTACTTATTTTTTCAGTGGTAATTGGTAAGGGTGTCTTGATAAATCGAACAGTTTTAGAAGTGTGAACCCTGGATTAAAGTTTAAATGGCCCAGTGAACAACATCGTCACTTTCGAAGTAATCACTTAATGCCAATCAACTGTAATTGAAGAATTGCAGAAAATATTGTTGAGAGGTAATCAACATAATTTTTTCTTCATCTACACACAAAAATTGTTGCTTGGACACTTGAAAAAATTTTGTGTATAATCCAATAATTTTTATGGCTGTACCAACCGGTTTTATTGCATTCTTACCACGCCCTTCCGCATGCGCCTGCCAACCAGGGCACTTTTATTAATTGGGTAATTCAGTTGCTTGAGTACAAAATAGCTTTGTTATTATAGTGTTGCATCAAATTTATTCTAACTAGGCTCTTAAATGCTCTTATTTGTATGACTGACATGTAAGCAAGGTAATTGAGTTAGTTAAAGTTTATTGATTCGTACTAGCAAGACCTGGAGGTATAATAGTATCCATTTATTTGTAGATTGCGTCAGACTGCAAAATAGAATGGAGACACTTAATATATTACTAAGAGAAAGAGGTTTCCGACGACAAGAATTGTTCAAGAAATGATTGACATGTGTCTCTAGAGTGTTACAAAAAATTGGATACAGGTAGATACTATACATTTACATAAAGATATGTAAGTCTTATACTGAAAATATTGACAACATAAACAAAACCGTACCCACAAAATTTTGAAGCACAGCAAAACCAGTAATGGTACTATGATATTTTAACTTTTTTTCATAAGATTTCATAATAACCACAAATATGTGTTAAAGCAATCCTACACGCAGGTTTACAAGTAACACTGTAAACAGTTAACAGTAAACAGTAATAACGATGTTGAATTAATAATTCTAACATGCTGTGCTGGTTGTAATAACTGTAAAACCTGTATATATATTTCAACACTTATTTTTATAGAATTAATTACAACAACTTATCATTTTTATACGTTTTGAATGAACATTGAAAACTCATTGCTCGTATTTTATAGTGTTCATGTTCCACTTTAACCAGTTAAATGAACAATTTTTTTCTCTGGATAAGGATCAACTTTATATAGTTATCACAAACTTAACTGAGCATCAGAAACATATTTAACAATAGAATTTAAAATGTAAAAGAAGCCAATGGTATAGTCAGGAAGTAGCAAATGCTACAAGAAAGAGTGAAACCCGTTATTAAAATTGTATTAGTCTCAGCAAATTGTCCGTTTTGGCTAGCCGCTGAAACACTGGGCGACTACTTACCTAGTTTCGATATAAAAAAAACCGTTTACTTTCATTAATATTGAGGGTGGTTTCATAAACAGTAGTATTTTGTACAAACATTAAAAACTAAATTAATTAATGAAATTAATAGCTCCCATAAACTTTTACAGGAGCGATGGAATCTGAGCGTAACTGAATTAATGACATAGAATATAAAACTAATAGAATGTGAATAACATTAATTACATATGTAGATGCAGTTCTACAAAACATAAACCAAAATACTTTGAAAGATTTCAACCTTCTTTCCAACCAAACCTTACATTATCAATCAATAGCGAAGGTGTCCTCTCTCTACTACAGAATTTTCACATTCGAATTGAATTCACAAGTTAACCTCTTAATGCAAAAATATTCAAGACGGAGTTTCGTGAAACTATCAAAACACTATGTTATTTCGTTTACGCGATTGTATGCAAATACGCAGCTCCACGATTTCATTTCAACGCCCGGTAAAGTGAATTTTCGTGTTCGCAACTTTTCCGCAAAGTAAATATAATACATAATGTATTTGAACGATGACATAAGATATTTAGGATACCTAGCGAAAAGTCGCGCATTGTATCAGGGTTGTGTATTGTTCTTGCGTCTACCTTTTTAGGACTGGAATTATTTACGGAATATTCTAAGACGCCGAGAGTAAACAAAAATGGTGACCTTAAAGTATTATACTTGGTTTCTGCTAAATGCTTAAAATATTGTTTCTGTTATTTTGTTTTTAATGATTGGTTCGACTCACATTGAAAGGGTTCTTCAGATAACAAATTTTTGCTATTAATCAATATTAATTAATCTAAATAGCATGATATCGACTGTTTACAAAATTGATCACTGGAAAACAAGGCAACATGTATTATAGTTGCTGCTGAATATCTATACATATCCTAAAATCTGTGTGAGTTTAAGAGAGAAGTGCGGCTTTACGAGGCTGCTACAGAGTATAACTTTTACGAATACGATAAAGTTGTTTGTGAAAAGTTTTACTTTACATATGTACCTAGGCGTCTTACATATACACAGTCAATTCATGGTTGCGGCAGTTACATTGAAAACCTAACTACTTCAAAGCCAGCATCAAATTTTATCCTCAACCTAACAACTTATAATCTATGTCGTTTTATTAATCTCTTAGCCAGTAAACATTATATAAACAATTTTGTTGTTTAAAATAAATAAAAAAGGGATTGGCAAGTAGCCAAAAAAGCATTTGTAATAAACTATTTAAAGGGCAATCATGTAAAAGATATATTGTCATTTAAATGAAATAAATGAAAATAAGCTGAGATTTCCGAAACGCTTTGGTAACAAAGCTTAATGTATTTAACACCAAAATATGGTAAAATTATACGCCTTTTATTGGTACCCAGAATTCGTTACTACAAGCAAAATTTTGTATACAATGTCTGTCTCATTAAAAGCTAATGCTTAATTCTATTGTATGCTTATATGCTCAACCTATCTTTACAACATCCGATACATATTGGGGCATTAATTAACATAAAAATTTTATAAAGACTAAAAACAACCCTATAGGGTAAAGAATATGAACTCGTGTAAAAAATATTCACCTACGTAGTCCAAGAGAACAAATTTCTTGTAATAATCATTTTAATTCAAGAAAAGTTGTTTTGAAACATGGAGTCTTTATATGCGGATTAAAGTTTAGTTCAGTTATCATGTCAACCTGTTTATTCGTAACAGTTGAAAGATACCTGACTGGTACTGAACTGGGAATCACCCAGTTTTTTTGCATATACACATGTGCAAAAAAAATATATCTGTGTAACACATATAATTTCTAGCAAAATATATTGTGTTTGTCCTGTGATATTACATATGTATCATATATATAACACATATGTATTTTGTCGTAACTCAATTTATGTAATCTGCGGATATAGCTTGCTATGGATAATTAAGTATTCTGTTTAGCCAAGGATAATATAAGTTTTAAAAGAAATTTTAATAATCATTTGAATTTCAAATTGGGATTTTATAGAACACAATTGTGTGAAGTATGATATAATATTATTTAACAAAAATAATTATTGCTTAAAACAAGGGTATGGCATACATTGCTATCCTTCGTAATTTTTTTGTGGGCAAGAAAATAGGGATTAAGAAATTAATCCTCTCATCCTAAGAAAATGTTGCTTAAGAATATACAAAACAGACACTTTCTTGACCGAATACAAACCTATTTGATTAAAGTACTGATCTCTAAATATAATGGTTTGCGGAGGATATAATAAACAATCTAGTCAAGAAACATAAACAAATTTGTTGGTGTAAAATTGCACAATTCTGATACCTCTAATAAGGAAACTAATTTTAACACGTTTTTAAAAATATTGCACACCTTAAAAGTCTAGTATTGCCTACATTATTCCACCAACATCTGCAGGCATGTCACCAGACAACTTTAGGTTAATGAAACAAGTTCTTATCTTAGAGAATTGGATAGTTATGAGAGTATTTATATTCATAAGATTAAGGACACAGTTCTGAGAAAGGAGCCATTCCGCATAGGTATAGTCTATACGAACTCTTAGGATAAATTAAGTATTTGTTGCGGTTCATAGAAACGATTAAGTAGTATATATAGATATAGTGTTATTTCACAGGTGATCTGGTAAAGAGCATATCTTTCAAGGGGGTATACCTTAACCAGAAATACTAAGTCTTTTTTCCTTTGTAGGTTCTACTGTGGAAGTATCAATATCTCCTTTACTAGAACTACATGGAATTATAATCAGTGTTTTAAACTGTGCTTATAGTGTCGGCTTTGTTTGAAATTATGTTCACTTGATAAAACTAATACCGATTTGTTTTTCTTGCACGTATGCGAAATAACAGTTATTTCTTGATGGTGGATAAACAAGGAAGCATATAAATTGCAATTATCTCTATTTCCAAACGTATAACAGGCTTACATTTCCGACACTGACTGAGGTGACTTAACACCTAAACTTAACTTGTTACCAAAAATGTTAACAACAATGGTAAAAGATTCCTTGAACAAGAAACTTCTATGTAAAGTTATCAGCGCCGTGGTAACAAATGTAGTCGTAGGATTAATTTTACCTATAGCGGTATTAGTAAAGTTAATAAGCTTGCCATATGTCCCCCACATCAAAGAAGTATAGTTTGTGGAACGCCTGAGAAGGATTTCTACCAGATAAAGGTATAGATAGATAGATAATAGACGTTAGAATCCATATGAAATTCTTATAACTGGAAATAATAATAATAATTGAAGGGTCGTTAGTGCAATCTACTATGGTACGACACTGAGAAGCTCCATACAAGAATGCACAAATAATGTAAACAATAAAAGAGAAAATAAAACAATATTCGACAAATATCGTTTACTCATACACAGCCGTATAAATCCAATAATCTGAATGAATGTTAGCGTTATCGAAAAAATCCGACCGAATCTCGAATCAGCGACAGTATTAATCATTGAACGTCCTAGCGGATTGGAGAAAAAACGGCAAATACAGATTTAAAGATTACGAGGATGAAAGGGGATCGAAATTAAGGAAAGCTTGAGATTGATGCGCCCTCCTAGGAGACTCGGAGGAAGTCGACTCATCCCGGCGGATACGTCTTCTTTTTCGTTTCCCGGGAAAAAATGTAATCAAACCCTGGGCCAGTCACATGTTTGCGAATGCCTTAACAAAGGGTCGATTAAGACAAGTCATAAATCCATTCGTCGAACACTATAGAAATAATGTCAAGGTGGACATTGATTGAGGGGTGGTAAATTTTAATTTGTGCTTACATAGGATGCAACAAAAGAAGTTTAGACACTTGAAGACTGTTTGTTAGGTTGAGTTGAGTGGGATAGAGCTATGATAAAAAGAAATCACCAGCTTAATAACTACGGAAACTCTAGGTTTGTTTGAACAGCAATATTATTCGCTTTTCAGCTAGCTGTTTATTAAAAGTTTGTTAAATTAAAGGTTATCAATGCAAAATACAGTGGCATAGCTTTCCACATGTGTTTACCGGTGTCTTAGAGTAAACTATATCTTCGATTGCAGGACTATTTTTGATGTCAGTAAACATATTTTCTACCAAAGCTTTATGGCGTTCAATATTCCTCAATGTAAAGATTGTTAATTTATTACAAATGGAACATGCTACCATATACCTACCGTTAATATAATGGTTTTTGTCGAATAATTTTAAAGATAACTTTGAAATTACAAAATACTTGTATACAATTGTATTTATTAACGTTATTAGTTTCCAACAGCGTTCGCTTTAATTTAGTTAGCTTAGTTAGAGCAGTCACCATCATCCTTCACTATCAACCCTATATAAGGTTATATAACGTTGCTCTAGTACTACGTACTCTGTTAAATACCATACAAATTTTCTTAATAGCTGCTTTCTGTTCATATGTTTTTACAGCTTAAACGTACAAATATCTACAAATGATTTTTATATTTTGAAGCAAGATTTTATTGATTCCGACACAGAAAAGGACGTTCAAGGAATATCCAGTGCCAGTCGTTCAACGTGCTTAGTACTACATCCTCCCTGGTACCGCACTAAGCACGTTGGATGACAAATTCTTCTATTGTTCACCTTCCAGAAATATTACTGTTAGTTGTTTGCATTGACGGACTGTTAATCTTACTTATTACAAAATTGGTTTGGGCCTGGTCCATACACAAGTATAATACTATTCGAAAGCGAATCCGAAAATCTTCGGATTCTATAGGGGCCGCCATTTTGATGGGTGATCTGTCAAACAGACGGTTTTTAGACTGTCCTTAGTGAATTGTTGAGATTATATTTATTGTTTGAGTTTGTCGATCGTGTTTTATTTTTAAGATTATTCTGTTTATAAATATTTTGTGTAGGTGGTTTTTTGAAGTAAATGTTTTAGTAAGTGATTCTTTATTAATTTGAAATTGTAGGTAAATAATATTCACACCTTTGTACTGTATTCTAATACTAAGCTAAATTTATGAGACCGAGTGTGAACGCTTAGTAAGGTTTGTAGTGTAACTTTTTTGAGTGTGCAGTTAGGAATCACTGTTTATGTTATACGATGACTTTTAGTATGCCTGGATGTAAAAACATTCGTAGACAATTATCTCCTGATAGTGACATCAGTTTCCATCCGTAAGAGCTACATACAACCTAACTTCAACTTACCATATTCCAAAAGGCAAACAATTCCACAAATATTTGGATATTTTGGAAAAAAAAACATAGAGTGGAAATCTACCTTGTTGATATGTTGGAAACATTTTAGAATCGATTATATTATCATAAAAGGTGGAAAGAGATATCTTAGACATAATGCTTTCCCTACGTTGCATTTAATGGGAGATATATTTCCTAGCTCCCCAAAGAAAGCCAGATCGTCTGATGCGTCTGAGGATGTGTTACTGTACGTTTGCTTTTACTTTTAAATAATAATCACTTACTAAAACATTTACTTCAAAAAACATCTATACAAAATATTTATAAACAGAATAATCTTAAAAATAAAACACGATCGACAAACTCAAACAATAAATATAACCTCAACAATTCACTAAGGACCATCTAAAAACCGTCTGTTTGACAGATCACCCATCAAAATGGCGGTGCCTATGAGATCCGAAGATCCCGCATCCTTGAGCTCATTCTGTATATTATACTTGTCTATGGCCTGGTCTCAGTTGTATGTTTATTTTTTTGGACCTTCAAGATTCCAAAGCCGAAAGCAATAACCGACAATCACTTAATAATATAGTCTGTGCAATGTAATGATGGCAACAGTTTTCCATCCCAGAGTAAGACAACAATGTTACGTCTCCGTTTTGTCAATTTTGTGACACTTCGTGAAGGCGTAATGTGCTTACAATTTTATAGGATCTCTTCAAGAAACAAGAAAAATATTTTTCAGCTATATTCCATAAAATAAAATAATGAAGGGTAAGTTTCTCCGTTTTAATGGGCCTTTGCTACGACTTTCATGGTGCTCATTAATAGAATTCTCATCTTGAACTCGGTGTATACTCATGTAAATCAATTATTTTATTCAATGATGGCGCACACTAAGTTAGTTACAAAGTTTTAGGCAGAAATCAATATTGAATAAACCTGTTCTCTGAGCAGCAATCTCAACCTTTATTATTACCAGTAAACGTATGTGATACCTCACAATGTTGCGATGTATTTTATATGTCCACCCACATAAACAGCAATGCTTAAACATTTTACGACTATTCTTCCGTGCATCGTCTACGGACTGTCGGTAATGTTCCACATCCGATTGCATGGATGCTCGAATGTCATAAGGTACTCGAAGTGAATCCAGTTAAAGCGGACGCAGTAAACGACCTCAACTTTAACTACTGCAAATCAATTCACCATGTTCTTGTGGGACATACAGACTGCTAAAATCTCACAAACTTAATGGATTGTTTTAAGTTTAATGAGAGGAAACGTCACAAAAGCTTTATGGTTATAGAAAACGTTATCAATCGAACTTCCACAAAATGGAAATTCTTTGAAAATATCAAGTCGAGTTAATACATTCCGCAAAATATGTATAAACAGACGGATACGTAATAAGTTTGCTAAAATATTCACAAGAATACTAAATTTACGAGTCTTCAAATTTGCACACTTAACTTATGCTTCGTGCGCACATTCTAAAAGTTAAAATTGTGCAATGCAATGTCACGTGAGCATGCAGCGTGTAGAAATTTTCAATGCCGCATTTTCATTTGTTTAATAGCTGTATTTTGCACTATTTGCATACAGATTATTTAAGGTACCTTTGGTGTCTAATTAAACACTTAATAACAGCAATTTGTAATGAATTCTTAATTTGTGTACTACCTCGGAGTAATTGGATTACCCCTTATTTATGCCCTTGCCTTAATTTCGGCTTTCCTACCTGTTGATGTATGAAGTACATATATGTTATTTATATGGTACGCTATTTCAATTAAACCTAAAATAAATTTAAAATACTTTAAGCGATTTGTTTGGTGCCTATATGAGAAAGTAAACAATGGTTTTAATTAGTACAGGAAACTATTGTTTCCGCCAAGGTTTCGCGATTTATACAACCGATGGATACGCTGTTAATTTTGACAATATGGCAGCTGACAGAGAGACACTTTCACATGATATTTTGTATTGTTTACATTTAGCAAACGCGTTTTTCAGAGGTTTAATCTTATTGTTCTATCTGTAAGCAACATTACATTTACATTTTAAAATGAAGAATAAAATTTGTTATACCTAATTGGACATTTTTGTCACTTCCCTTAGTAATTTATTTCACATTTTATCTATGCTTTGGAAGATCTTAACTATGCACAGCCTTCATAAATACAGATAATATTGGGCTATTATCAATAGCAATATCAGCTTCCGCTGCAGGTGTGACCCTAGAGGTGGAACACCTGTGCTCTAAAATTGCTAGTGGTATATATTGTTTCACTGCTTTCGAATTGTTCCAATAAGACTTCATATCAGTCGATGACATAAGGGGAAGGTTTAAAATATTATTACTAATACAGAATTATTGGTGATATAAACGATTGCGTAGTCTATTACCTCATACACTAAATTAATACTGCTGATAAATGTTTGCAACGCTCCGAGTAGCCAGGTTTGCAAGAAAAAAGAATTAAACATCTGAAGATCATTGTTTAATATCTGGTAAATTATGGCTATTTCATATCGGTTTTAGTTAAGGCGCTTGGGTTCGAGCAAAAATCTTAATTTGAATTGCAGTCTTCCCAAAAGTGCCTGATGTAATAACACATTTGGAATTCACTATTGCTTCTCCTTCGTTTATGAATCTAGAAGTTTGTGAAGCTTCTAAATAGACACTTTTGAAATTAAAAATATGTAAATATTTCTGTTTTTCCATTATTAAAAAATAAGTGTAAATAAAAATACATATACTCCAATGTCTTTTACCACTCATACAATGTAATTTTACATCTGCAATAATACAGGGAAGGCTTGTGGAATACCTAATTAATTTGAAGACTCGAACACAACACAAAATTACCAAAAGTTTTTTTTTTGTAAAATACTACCCGTATGAATAAAGAAATGGTGAAAACATTGTTGAACAAGATACTTAAATATGTATAACTAATGCAATACAAAGGAGTGTCCCTCGGTGAGTCCCTCCGTGAACATTAACCCCGAATGGCCGCTGTTCGTGGCGTCATATGTCATTTTATTTGGTAAGTTAACGAAATGTTGAAGACAATTTAATAATTTGGATATCTACACCAAAGCAGGTACCTATGTATGTGCAATGGTTTTGTTTAAGACAAGACCATTGTTACTGAAACGATTGTTAGAAGCGAGAACGCGACGAACAATGAAAAGTGTGAATAATAAGTGCACAGATATTTATTTCACTACCCTATTTGGTCCAAAAAAATTAACGTGCAACTTAACTAAAAGGTGCCTTGTTCACGTTGGAATGAACGTTGTATGTTTTGTTGAACTATTTTGTCTAATCATCATGTCAGATCAAAATTACAACACGATAGCGTCTCCACAAACATCACAGAAAGACACTAAAAGTACAACATGAGGACAACATGAGAATCTGTAATAAAGTACACAATCAAATACTGTATAAAACAACAAAATTGCTGTTTATCTAACAACAACCTACAATATTACCTTTATTCTAGTTCCTAAACTCTAAAAATGTTGACATAGGTCAAATTCTCTAGATTCCGGCTTCTACTTTATAATAAAAGAGTACCCGCTGACCTCTTGCAATCGAAATTTTTCAATTTCCACTATCTTCCATTTGATGCTCCATATGTGAACATTTAGGTACGAAGGACTGGCACTTTTAATAGATAAGGTATCAATTATTCGAGATACCATCGATCGGCGGTAATCTACCCTATACCTCTCGGTTTCCTGCTCCCGTCAATTGCATCACAGGTCAATATCTTCTTCAGATTACTTCGGCCAGGAGATCTATACCTGGGAAAAGAAATCGGACAATCCTAAGATTTGACACAATTATTTAGAGGCGTTATATCGTACTGCTGAAGGAAAAGGGTGCTAAAACGCGCGATTTCTATTATCATGTGTGGAAAACGATAGAGTATCTCCTTTCCCCAGCATAGTCTGCTATTGCCAAATAGAAACGACATGGGTTGTAAAGATAAGGACGCTTTGGGAATCACTTAAGGAGCGTCACATAAAGTTTGAATCTCACTTTTACTGCGTAAAGATGGTTTACGTGTGAGAAGCGTAGAGGAAGGTAGGTAAAATAAGAATATAAATTTTTTATGGTCAAATAAAAGTATCTTCACCTTACGGTAAGTACTGAATGAAGGAAACACAGGTGATGTGAAAATAATAACACGTTTATTTGGAATGCTGTGAATATACAAAAATAGTAAATTAAAAATGTTTAGGTGGGCAGGAAAATTTATTAACAGTTTATTACACTGAAAGAATACCTTACGTTCAATACTCAAGTCAAGTAAATTTACTTTATTAAGGAAAATTTCCTTAAAGTAATTGTTTGCCTTGCTATTTCAACTATATTAACTATATTAATATATTATAAACTCCAGCATGTTCAATGAAAGAACAAAAATTTGGTTGAATGAAATATTAATATTTTGTTCTTTAAATCAAAATATTAAATATTAACTTTAGAATTTGAAAAGTGTTGATGCAATCATATATAGTTTAAATCAAACATATGTAATGCTTGTATTGACAAAATAGTGGTTGCGTGAAAAAAGAATTCAAGAATTACTTTCCACCGATAATATCGCGAATAGGCACACAAGGATGATACAAGTATATAGAAAAATAGACACCGTGTTTATATGGTAAGAAACAATATGCGTTAATAAAAAAAAATTAACAGAAGTAAACGCACCCTTGAAGACTGCTGGGTTAAAGTTTTGGCGCCACTCCTGTTGCAATAAATTTCCCAGAAGTCCATGGTACAGAAGCACCCTGACAGGTCTCCCCGTATAAAGTTTGAAACTATGTTATATATGTATATTAATTAAGATGAATATTGAATTACTGATGTTATACGTATAGGATTGTTACAGGAGGAATGGAGGTGAATATATACATAGCCGATTGTACCAAATTGTATGATTAGCTCCACGATACTTTACACGAATTTTAAACGAATTAAGCTGAAGGCCTATAAGCAATACAAGGGAAACACAAGTAATTGTGCACGGTCCGACCTGACGTCTTGTCCGCGAACACTACTTCCTCGACAGCGGTTCTCTCGGAAGGTGTGTCTTACGGCCACCAATAATTGGAGCGATTCACCACCAGAATGACCGTTTAAAATATCAAACTCGAAGAGAATGTTGTGCCAATAAAGCGTGAAGCGAGAGGAAAATTCAATAATATCAAATGGAGAAGAAAAATATTATCAACAGCAAAATAAAAAGGAAGAAAAGGGAAGCCTAAAAAGTGTAGTGTTACCAAGAGATTAAGCATTACATTAATAATTTAGATGGTGTGCGGTTTTTTTAAATGTGTTCGTGTGACGGTGCTACAATAACCCGCGCTCATCCACGCGTTAACTCTTTCTACGGAATTATTTCTTATCTGCTTTAACTATTCCAAACAAGTTGTGCGGACTTATTCAATAATAACCAATAAATTCCAGGAATTCACAATTTTCCGCAAAATTTTAGTAAATAAATTTCTATGACACAAGCAGGCTATTACCGACTATTTACTTCCGCTACATATAGTTCCCAGATTGTGTGTCAATTGAAGGTGTCTAAATGTTGGAGAAAAAATAGTTCTTGAGTCAAAAAAAAATTGCATTGAGTCAACCAAATTATAATTTTAAATGGCGGCAAAAATATATTTGTTTAATTGAAGGATATAATTTTGTCCATGTCATTTATTTGCTTCAAACATACTTATAATTGTTTCCATCCAATCATCTAAATAATTTCGTTTTAAAAGATATATTTACTTGGATTAAAAATGGAACATATTTGAGTTAAAACTATATTTCTAAAATGCGTTTCTCGTTTGAATCAATCTTTACTATTGCTTTCATTATTTTGATTTACATATATACTTACCTCGTATTTAAAGCTCGGATGCCTTGGTTTAACAAAATATTTTTACAGTTTAAAGTGCGCCTTTTCTCTGATTAATGGCATTCTGTACTATTTTGTTATTAAAAAGGTTGCTATATAGTATACACCCTTCTTCTTCTGCATTATTCCTACAATGCATATAATAAATAAAAAATTTATTCATGAACATATAGTATGACAACTCTTAGTTTTTACCAAAAGACTTTATTAACATGTGTGAATATGAAGTACTGGGCAAGCAGATATAATTATGCATTATAAGTAAAATTTCGGAAATTAATCTTTATTTCTTTGGTAATGTGGCGTAGGTATCACTATACATATAATATTTTTGCCATGGCAAAAAAGATTAATCTTAAATATATTATTCACTTATACGAAAAACAACGGAGTAACAACTCCTAATAATAATAGTAATAATAATGGAGTACCAACAGTTCAAAAGGCCTTTGGCCTAATAAGTATTGAAAAGCAGTAATGTAGAATAATAAACAAATAATGGAAATTCTAAAACATATTTAATCAATGTTAAACCAAATTACTATTCCAATAAAATTGCTCATTACCAACGTAGTAATTTGTCATTATAAGGGAATTTTGGTGAGAATAAGTAATGACGGAGTATTTTCCCACATTTAATTTCAGATGGTTAGCACAACACCAGCCTTGATTATTTGATCAAGTAATCAAGACTGGTCAGTCTTTAAGGATATTCAATTTCTGCTTCAGGATTGAAGCGTCACTCATAGAAGATATCTCAGAATAAATATTGACATCATCAACAAACACCAGCACAGGACTATTTATCTTTGTCAACAGATCATTAATATAGAGAACAAACAGAAGCGGCCCTAGATTCGACCCTTATGGCACACCAGAAGTAGCAAGTTTCAGGTTCATATAGTAGTTTTGTGATAAGACGATGGGAGGATGTAATTTATCATTGGAAACAAAACATTTTCTGTAAAATAAGATCTATCTGATTGGCAATGCTTAAATTTAGGAATGGTACACATTTTGGTAATATAAACTAAGGTGACTTATGGTCGTGCTTGTCATTTTCCATGACTAATCTTAATAAAGAATCTTAGTAAGAGAAACCACATTTAATATAATATATAAACTTATATATCCTAAGAGCTACTCGCTTTTGTAGATTTATTTGGTGAAGCATTAAGCGCTAAGTAAACTAAATCTTTCGTCACTTTGTGGGCATCCGAAATAACTCTCTGACCTTTACTCTTTAATGTAAGAGTAATATATATTAATGAGTATCTCGGCCTAACGTAGTAAGTAGCAGTACGTTTCTACCATTCCATTTAACCGACAAACATAAAATGAAGGACTGGAACTTTCCCCGCCGAATTAACTAACGCCCGGATCCAATGTTCGGAAATTCCAAACTGGATAACAGGCTTTCCGAATTAGTTAACATACAGCCAACAAAGTTAGGATAAATTAGACGCTCGCCTTTTTCTCGCCGTGCCATTCCTTCCCCACGCACGCGTTGGCGTTGGTGCGAAACGGAACGACCAAAAGACGATTGGTAGGGAGGAAGGCGGGCAGTTTTGTTTCAAACATTGCCTCCTTTTCACTAAATTACTGTTCGTAGTTTTCTATGTCTCCAAATTGGCCGTACTTATTCCATTTTCTTGCTCCCCCATATTCTAACTATCTCGCGTCGCCGCCGTTTACCAGGGCTTAATGCCGAATCGCCCCCGCTTTTTCTCTTTTGTAGTAGTCATATACATACATTTTTATGTGCATTGTGTTGTCGTTTAAAAAAAAGAATTCCTTAAACACTCTGCAATGAGTAAGTAGTGGTATACGTAATTATAATATGCCTCTTCGTTATACATTAAACGTATTTTACTTCCAAATTCCTTGGTACTTCATCCCCTAAAAAGCTTATAATCGATTTAAGGAACAAATGCCCTAAAAATCAGCTTCAAATGGTATATTTACATGGAATTCAAAATGTCGGTTCGAGAGTATCAATTAAGTGAATGGTTTATGAGCATTATAAAATGCATGGGTTGATAACTACGCCTGCGCGTGCATTGCAAACGTTGTTGCGCTTTGGAATGAAAAGTTGTTGGCGTCATCAAGCGTCACAGACTCCATTGCGTTACTTCCAGCCAGAATGTCAAGCTTGAGCGACCAAAAACTAAACGTTCAACTGGATGAGAGTAAGCCCAGGCCGTGTAAAATGCTTTACATCAATGGGAATTGTCAGAAACTTCCCTTCAAGCATTATATTTATATATAACTGCCCCAAAAATTTAATGAAACATTAGTTTTATTGGAGCATTCCGTCATTATATTTACGAATTGATTTATTAAGCATTCTATAACAATTTCTCTAATAATATCGAGTATTGACATACCGGTACTCAGGCAAATCCATTTCAAGAAATAATAATTGTGAAGGTAGAATGAAGGACTAATAATTCTATGCGAGTTTAAAGGATATCAGCATTGATATTCCAAATTTTGTAATAAGTAAAAAGCGCGCGTCCATCCAGATGTGATTACAAAAAGCTTCTCCAACTATTTAACTAAGTATTTCCCAATGACGAACAAAAGAAGATTTATCCTCCGGGTACCATACTATGGACATTGGATATCTGCTGCTGGATATTCCTTGAACATCGTTTTCCATTTTGGAATCAATACAAGCTTTCTTAAAAAGGTGAAAAATCACTGGCAAATATTTGCTTTTGTTATATTTTTGGATGGTTATTTTTTGATAGTTCGGTTTGGGTATCTTTTAGCATAAAAGCACTTACAAGTGATCAAACTTTAAAGTATGAAAGCGCATGAAAAAGATCAAACAATTTTTCAAGCAGCCATTGAGAAAATTTGTGGGCATACGTTGTTTTTTTAGAGATGAAGCAACAGCTGTAGCAGCTCCTCTATCGTAGAAGAACATTAGAAGGCTCGTGATAAAAAATGACGGTAACAGCTGTAACCAGCGAAGGCTGCTGTTGTAAAATAAAACAATTGACGTTACAACCAAGTGATATAAGGACTGCTGGGATCTTCTCTTACATATTGTCTTCCTATTTAACAATTCACAATATTTTGCTTGATTGTTAATTGAACATGGTCAAATTACTTACTTGCAGTAAAAATATGAAAAATACAGTAAGGATAAAGAATGACTTCTAGTTTTCACAGATATGTAATTTTATTCAACATTGTTTCCATGTCGTTACCAGAAAGAATTAAGCTGTTTTGCTGAATTTTTGTGTTAATTATTCCTATACCAAATACAATGTTTTGCGGGGGTGAGACCAACAATATTCAGGAGAAGGAGGGACAGCCTAATGTATATACATATACGTAGGGTTCTGGGAAAGTTTTGTCGTACGCTAGAGGGTTTTATAATTTTTCACATTATTTTCCCTGATCTTCGATACATTTCTCTTTCCAAGATAGTAACGCAAGCTTCATCCCACGCAACTATTAGCATCATTGGCAGAATGTCATACAGAATTTCATCGAAAATTGCTGCATTAACGAAATTGCACACACGACATTTCGTTAAGATACGCTAGAGGTGTTCACCCACCCTTGAAACTGTAGAAGATGATTGTTCGATAGTTACATCATAATAACGATAATATCTTAACAATATATGTAATAGCAGCAGTGCATGCAATTAGAATTTAGAATTTCTAGGGCCCTACGTATAGTTATAATCGTAAAAACACCATTCAATATGGTTTAATCATCTTTGAATTTACCTCTATAACATAATATTCATACTAGAAGCATAAACGTTAGTAACATAAAATGTAAATAGCTTACACTATTAAAACCTGATGAAAATTTGCTAAAATTGTTATAGATGATAGCTTGCATTTGATTACTACCGCAATTAGTGTACTGCTATTTTGCATTAGAAAGATCCCTAGGCGAAATAACTTTAAAATCAATATTATACATATTGAATATGATCTTTAGACAGCGTTGTTCAAGTGATACAGATATTAACGAGAAAATCGAGCTGTGTAGGTGTTTAATATCACAATTTAACGTGAATTTGAAAGCTGCAGCTGTCACTATACCATCTACCACTATAATATTAACAACGATAAAAAAAAACTCTAAGCATGGCATAACCGCCTTCATTACTTAATAAATTATCTTCTTCTTTTATTGTAAAATTCTGGAATTCCACTAGATAATGTTCTAGATCCAATCTATTTCTTACAACTCTTAACGATTTACAGTGAATTGTGCCTCTTTTAGCAGTGATTCGTAGATAATTCCAAATCAGCGGATTTATATATGAATGTTGCAACCGCGTTTAAAATTAGCTAGACATATTTAAAGTAAGATTAACAAGATTATTGAAAACGCGAACATATGTACCAAAACACATTCTCCTTGCCAAATAACTACCACGTGAATAATTCTAATTTACCTTGAGGATCTGTATTTGAAGATCAAAATGTGGTGAAAAGGTTTAGTGGTAATGCTTTACCTTAATTAATTAATTGTACCCATAACTGTGTAAAAATGTGGAAATTCGAATAATCGAAGCCGTAGTAGTAAACACTACAACAAATAATATTATTAAATAATTATTAAAAATATGGTTATAGAACGCTAAACCGCATTAAGCAACTAATAATTTACCAATATACTGTTGAAGATAAAGTACAAATAATAAAACTATGTTATACTGGCACTTCCGCAAAAGTTCTGCGTGATATATTTCAAGTAAAATTTCCAGATCCAAGTATTGCAGTAACACAACATAGAGTTCGAGCAATAGAGACCAGGGGAACTCTCGTTAATTCAAAAAACAAAATGGTTACACCTTATATTATGCTTTTCCATTAAACATTATTATTTATTTGTTATTATGTATTACAAACTTAAAAGAATTGTTGCTCGCTAAATCATTTTTGGTTTATAGCTTCCTTTATTAGCGATTGTTTATTTCGTTATATTACAAGAAAATAGGTTTTAGTTAGAATTTTTGTTAATTTCCACAAACTCAGCTATAATGTGTTAACTGGTTTAGCACGCAATTATATTGTTAAAGCTCCCTGCTATCGATTCTAATGACAATGAATGAATTCCAAGCAACGTGACGTGTTAGGTGCAGGCGGGAGATAGTATTAGTCCCACCTTATGATAGTCGACCCCCCAAATCACGCTTTCCTATAACCAGATCAATAAGCTTGTTTCCAATGCTTTTGTAAAAACAGAAGTTGAAATTAAAGTTTTTAATTGCAAATATCTGTATGTGTTTGCACTTAGTTGTTCAGGTACCTATAAAATTTAACACAATTATTTTCAATGGAATTTTCCTGTTAAGAGTTCATAAACATATGAAAACTCATAACCGGGAGGTATATTAATGAATCGAGTGTAAGCTTAATGCAAAAGGAATGTACATTTAATAGCACAACGTGCATACTTTGTTTAATACAAAGTTTATAGCAGGTATAGCAAATAGCAGGTTAGTCTTTCGAGTTTACCCCAAATTGATAGAGAAGGAACATTGACGAGTGGCATCAAAATGGCATGATTCACGAACTAAGATTCCTGTCAACTATGTAAATACAGACACTCTCGTCATTTACTTCTAGATAGTGCAGTTAGATTAATGATTATTTAAAGTAACTTCGGTGCTTCCGCCAAGATTAATTTCTACTTTGCGCTCTTTGGAGATTACAGCTTATTCACTGTAGAAGGTGGCGACCCTAGCGTATGCATCACCATTCAGTTCAGGAAGCGGTGGCGTATATAGCAGTCTAAAATGTGAAAGACGCAGCCACGACCTGCAAATACACACGTTACATACGAATATACTAGCGAGGCTTTAATGAAACACATTTTGCGCATTCCATTATACTATTACAAGGATTGCGTTTGTTAAAGTGTAAGCTTTTGGATAGATGGATGCGTTGTATGAACACACATACAACGTTTTGGAATACGTGCATCTCTTGTGAATACAATTTAGTAACATAAGCAAGATAAAGGAGAAGAAACTCCGTTGCATTGTCTTAGATAAAATATATTTTTAATATCGTTCTCGCTCCTGGTTGTGTAAGAATAGTTGCACGTATTATATATTACAACGCGTAACCAGGAGAAACCGAACGTTTCGGAAACCATGTAGAAGATTCCGTTTACTACTTTTGATGTAGTACTTAATAGCCATGACACGTACATCAAAGAAAGAAGATTTCTGCCAATAGCCGGAACGTACGTTCAAAAAATGAAGTATATAAAAAATATATTTAAAAAATTATATAAATATACCTCTGAGATTACACAACACGTCTGATTGTATAGTTCCAGGCAAAGACATGTGCCAACGTTCGGTTAACATTGAACTAGCGACAGGTATCCTCCGACGCGCACTGTTGAGGACTAGGTGAGTCCGAAACAGCTGTCTGTACGTGAGGAATGCCTGGAACTATACAATCAGACGTGTTGTGTGA
>JARFOC010000765.1:0-14404 GCA_031763485.1 Osmoderma eremita | reverse complement strand
AAGATTCTGAGCTACCTCAAGGGCCTGGACTTGTTGGATGAACTCTAGGATGCCATCCGTTCCACAATAGGACCAAGTGGCTGAGGTGGAAGGAGTTATCTATAACCCGACGGATGACATCATTTTCCCAAATACCCAAATACCCAATCTTCCTTGATCTAACATGCGCGTTCGATTGTGTAGATGGTCATGTATTGGCGTTGAAACTATATGCTATGGGGTTTAGAGGGCTTCCATTAGATTGTTGTCGTTTTTAGAATGCAGAAAACTAGTGGTTAAATTGTGAAATGAACAGTCACCTGAATTTGACATTCGTGTTGGCGTTCCGTAAGGCTCAGTTTTAGGTCCATTGTTATTTCTGTTACACATCAATGATCTGCCAGAAAGAATACTTGCGGGCTTCCTATTTTAGTTGCTGATGATGATTTCTGTAATTGTGTAGGGCACAACATTAGATGACATTAATTACAGTTAAAGAAGTGATGGGTTGGTGTTGTAAAAATAAACTGATTTTGAATGAACAAAAAACAAAAATTATTAATTTTCATATACGGAAGCCTATTATATATATAAACAAAAACCTCACCGACAATCTCAGTTGGTAACTAGATAGTGTATGTAAAGAACTAGACAAAACCTATTATGCAATGTTACAATTAAAAAATGTCCTAAAACAGCAAGACCTACTGAGTGTTTATTATTCATTGGCGTACTCTGTGCTTTCCTGTGAGTGTCATTATCTGGGGTGTGTCCACAAACGAGGAAAGAGTCTTCTTTTGATACGATTAATTTTTAATCTATCGTAGGTAGAGGAAGTTACAGAGAAACATTCATTATCTATAAAGCATTGACATAGGTACATTAAGGAACAAATGATTTTGAATCGTATAGGGCAATGCATTCGCACAAGACCAGATAATTAAATTTCATGACAATTCCACAACACAAATTAACATTAACAAAAAAATCTCCGGGATTAATGAGCCTAAAACTATATAATCGTCTTCCGGACGAGGTAGGGTCAATTGGTTGCTCCAAAATTTTCAATCAGCGCGTAAAGCAGGTGTTATTGGAGAGGGCATTCTATATCATTAACGAATATGTAAGTGAATAGATTTTGTGTCTATTCTTGTGATACATTATGGGTTATAAATGATGTTGCACATAACGCTGATGCAATAATACGCCTATAATGCCCCTAAAAACCAAAAAATCCAGTATCTATTGTATATTTTGGCACATACCGTACTACGTTAATACATCTTAAATAAATTTCATAAAGAATGCAAGCTTGTATTGAGATTCGTCAAGCTCATCCATCTTCGTGTCTTCTCTTTTCCTTTCTTTCAGATATCCCACTATAAATTAGTTTATATAACTCGCCGCCCTAAAGCACTTGTTTCCAGCTTACGGATCATATGTATTAACTTCTGTACGCTTACGTACGCATATAAGTCTCGTCCACAGGACGAATGATTTATACGAGTATTATAAACTGAAGTCAGTGGCGCACGTGAAATAATATAATCGCTCGCTAATTATAGCCTCCAGACAGAACAAGCTTCGGTTTAATTTGGGATTATACGACGCTATTTATGTATACACCTATGTACGCTCGTAAATGACGCGCTCAGTGGATATTTCTTCTATTTTTCAAAAATCTAGGTCTAAAAATTGTCTACTACTCTTGCGGGCAATAAAAATATATCGCTTACTGCCATGGGTTTTTATAGCTTGCAAGAAGTGTAGGTAACACAACCAGGATTTATGTGCATTATAATTTTTATGTTATAGGACAGGCAGCATAAAGATCGATGCACGTCACTGATTGTGAATGACGTCTAATATAGCGTGGTTGCCAAAATACGTTTCGAAAGACTTTTCATTGAATAAATAAATATTAGGTTATGGTATTTATCGTGGATGTTTTCTATTGTTTTTATTAAAATAGCGGTATTCCTCTGAAAATAATGTTACTCCTAATAGGTTATGAAAGAAATGAAAGATATAGTATAAAGTAAAATTTATTTGGATTTGTAAGTTACATCAAGAAAACTCATTGTTAGTGTTGTGAGAAAAATGTTAAAATTTTTGACTATCAAACATAACATAGGAGAACACCTGAAGATGAATGTGTACAATGAAAAGTACGGAAGCATTAATTATGTGAAGGATGCGTCGCTAAATTCTTGCAACAAATAAATTCACAGACATTTTTATTTTATTTATTATAGTTTATTCACCGTTATCACAATCACTCCAGTTGCTTTTGCAAAGGAAAAAATTGAGTCTTGCATTTGCTATATGTGGCGATTCCATTAATTCTTGCCGAGGATCATTTTTCTCCAACAGAAACCTATTTTATTTTAAAATAATCCCTGGAGATGAAAGCCATTAATTAAATTTACCTTTGGCCTACAAAATTTGTAACAGACTATTCCGTGTAATGAGTTGTTAGAAATAAATTAAAATTCATTCCTACTTTTATACCTAAATAGTAGGTAATTTTGATACATTCCATACAGAACATCCCCTATCGATGATTTGGTAGTATCATCGATACCCAATAATAATAATAATAAACATTTATTTGCCCAACAGGTAACCCCAATAACAGGACAAAGATATACATGCAATATAATATATGAATACATATAAAGAAAAAGTATATATAGATATAATGAAGACAAAGAGAAAAAAAAAGAAAAAATAATGTTACTGTGCAATACTCCCAAGAAAAATATCTTCGTAGTAGACTTCCGCATTCCGTGTCATGTGGTACAGTGGCCCCCTAAGTAATAGATTAGTCCTTGGTGTTGGCATGTTGAAGGTAACAGAATGACGAGCGACAAGTCGTGGAACGTTGAAGCTTATAGCTGATAGTAAGAAAGGACAATCAATTTTATTATTTATTAGCTTGTACAAATAGCGAGCACTGTGAATATTACGTCGGTAACTTAGAGGGCGCATTTGATGTAAATTAAGCAGCTCTTCATAGGAAATATACCAATCTGGATAAGTTCCATTCACTCTGAATGAGAGGAATCTCAAAAAATACTACGTAGAATTCGTTCAAATGGAAGGTGTTGAGAGGTGTAATTGATGCATACTCCAATTTAGGTAAAACAAAAGCAAAGAATAAAGACATCAAAAGCGTGATATCTTTAAATTGTCTAGACGTTCTAATGAAGAAGTCAAGCATTTTAGACGCAGATAAGCACACATTCTCAATATGTGATGAAAAGGACAAATCAGCGTCGAACATAACTCCCAAATCTTTGATGACATTTAACTTATTCAGAATACGGCCAGCAATGGTATAAATGAAGTTATGTGGTTTGGTTTTTCTAGTAAAAGATACGGTGTAGTATTTATCAATATTTAATACCAAGTTATTAGTTGCAGACCATTCGAATAAAATTTTGATATTTTGTTGCAAGATATTTGCGTCACCAGGACCCGATACAGAGCAGAACAATTTAACATTATCGGCGTACGCCGAAACGGGTCAATTAAGGGATTCTAGAAGGTCATTAATAAATATATTGAAAAGTAATGGCCCAGGATTGGAGCCCTGTGGAACACCATTTGCCATTATAGAATACGTAGTTAATTCTGTTAGTTAAGTAAGATTAATTCAACAAACATAAATTGGGAGAAAAACCAAAGGAATCTAATTTATGTAGTAGGAGTTTGTGATCCAAAGTATCAAATGCATGTGAAAAATCCGTGTAAACTGTATCTACTTGTCCCGTCTGTCCATAACTTCACTCACAAACTGTGTAAACGTAGCTAGGTTAGTCACAGTAGACCGTCCAGTCATAAAGCCGTGCTGTTGTGACGAAATAAGTTGTTGTACTTTAAAATAAATCGTGGAATGTAAAAACTGTTCAAAGACTTGCAAAATTATTTAATATTGAAATTGGCCGGTAGTTCTTGATTTCCGAAAGACCTCTTTCGATTTGCTTTGGTATCAGTCAGTGGTTCATTATTTTTCACTGCTTGTGATGACACTACTAGACGATAAACTAATATCCAAAGCTGCGGTAACACGTTAAAATTACATAGCTTATAATTCTTTGACACTACATTTGTGCAAATATATTACTTACCCCTCACTGCCGTAAGAGGTATCAAAGGTTGTCCATGAACGCGGATCACGTTCTTGTTCGAAAAAGCGTTGGAATCATTTCCTTTGCTAGTTTACGTAAATATTTCGGCATTTTAGCGTAACAGCCTTGTAATACAGTCGCCAAAAAAACGTGATTACTTGAGTTAAGGACTAGTATTTAAAAAATAAGTAATATAGCAAAGAAAAAAGCCGCTAAATAAGCAATAAATGTCAGACAATATTTCATTACAGAAACAACAAACAACTATCGGCAACGGTGTACACGAATATCAATAGTTGAGAGGAAAGTCGAATTGCGTTAATTTATAATAGGGGCTTAAAATAATTATTTAATTAGTGTAACTTATAATTTGTGCTAAAGCGGAATAATCTATAACTCTTTATATTTCAAACTAATAATAATTTCACTTACATGTATTTTAAAAAATGACAAATTCATATTGTACAGTTGATAGTGTGACGTCATAAATCACGTGCATCGAAATTTATCTTGCCGCTGCTATAGTCCCATTGAATGCATTCTCCATTTGTGGACCTATAAGAAAATTACCTTTACCACCTCAATGAGTGACAAACAACTCTAGGTATGTATTTCGCCAACTAAGATTCCGTCCTCAGCAGAACCTTCTGATTCTTTCTCTTCTCAATCTATGGCCCATCTACCATAAGGTGTAAAGCGGTAGGTAGAACCTACAAAGAAAAGAAGTGTTAGATTTATCTATAGTATCTTATCGCGCATTCTGCTGATGAAGAATGAAACCATTCTTCCACAGTTCTGGCCGTTTTTTCTGAATCTTTCTCTCAGCTGGCAAAATTATACCCTGAATGTCGAAAACATTCCCACGTATACATCCTTCAATCTGTTGTCCCACTCAGGCACAGGTGCACGAGACATTTATCTAGTTATTCCCGCCATATGTAGTGAGCGTTTCAAAACATTATGTTATCTTCAATTTTATTAATTATCAATTTTTTCAATGCTATCAAATTTAAAACGTAATAATATAGATAATTGATAAAGCACGATACAGGATATTTTAAATAAAATAAGTACCAATTAACTGTTTGCATTAATTGTTACTTATAACTGAGCAAATGAGATAATAGATTTCGCAGTTCGAGGAAAAGAAAATTAAATTGCTTGTTAAACGTGCTGTATCGAACGATACAGTATGTTATATACATATATGTACCACATATATGTATGTAATGAATATATGAGGGGTCGAACGGTGATCTTAAATAAAATACAACGCTTTAAAGACTGCGGTTATTGCGTTTTAGAGTATAATAGATTATACGTCGTTACAGCGAAGTAAGTAAAACAGAATTCCGGTTAAATATGAGCATATTGATAACTATGCCATACTCTGAACGTTGCCGGAACATTGCTTTGTATATGCGTAAGTAAATGCATTTATGCTCTGGTTGTAAACTGCAATGTTCCTTTCGAAGTTAGCAAAACTTTGCTGTCTGCTTCTGCTTGAGGATTTCATTTTGTCGTCTACATTACCATGTAACTATTAAACTAAAAGCACAGACAAAACTGGTGACCATAATGGGAATTACGTCATCCCAGTCTGAAAAAAATACGTTAGAGTGTCATAGAGCGAATTACATTCTTCGCGAAAGCGACCAGAAGCGTCGTAAAATTATTTTAATTATCCCCCTTATTAGTACTTTCTATTGTCAAGCGACCGCCCACTGTTTACTGAAAGACATCAAAAAGATATACATAATACCGTTCGCGACCATTTCCTTCTTTTGACTTAGCGACCATGCGTATCGTAAATTCTCCCGCTAAGAATGCGTTCTAAACGATTTCTGGGAAGTTTCGCGGCGATCTAGTCATCGGGGATCTTGACCTCTTTATTCTTTGACATATGGCCTCATTAGTAAGCGCGAGTGGAAATAAACGATTTTATGGCTTTGAGAATAGAAAAATTGATAACGGTATATTTAACAAAGTTTAACTAAGGTTTGTGTGTATGGTTATAAGAAGAAAAGTAGTCGCGTTGTTTATATGATCACATAAAAAGTAGTAGGTTACGATTGCAATTATTTTGCCAGGAAATGTAAGAAAATACTTGTATGAGAGGGAGAAACATGTCTTTGCACTTAGATGTTTGCATATTTATTTTATGCAGAGACTTAATTGTTTCTTGATAATAATAGTAAAGCATCTGAAACTCGGAATTGTATTTGTATGATCGTTTACTGATTGTGAGTCTAGCCAGCGACGATTAATGGGTATAAAAAATATTACTAAACCAAAGAAAACAATTACATGTCACACAATACCACACAGCAGAAGGGTTTTGAGGAATTTCATATACAATACATCGCGGGTCCACCAGACGAAGAAGGGGGCCCCAGTGGAATTAATTATTTTGTAGTTATATTAAAAGTTAACTGTCATTTTTTGATGACTAACTTGTTATATTAAAATGATTCCAAAAATCTTACTTTTTAAAAATACTTTAAGATATCTTAGAAATTAATGACTTTAGGTATGGAGTGCTTAATAAAAATGATTGTAACTAAACTATTCTTTCTTTTTATGATATAAAATACAGGGTGATCCATTTAAAATAATTGAGAAATTACTTTATTTGAGTTTTGACTCGCCCTGTATTCAGTTTTAACAATTTTGAAGAAATGTCACTTTGCTATAAAAGTGGACCAATATCAAAAAATTTCAAACTGTGTTGTTTGCAGTATACAAGACCTTGAACTCTTATTGATTTGCATATAAAATTGAGCATAACTTCTGAAACATGGTGTATAATTCAATAAAATTGTACATCGGAAGTGTGAGGCATGAGCTTAATCTAAATCTGAAATAATATATAGGGTGTTCCATTTGAGAATACGTATTGTAAGGCTCCTCTGTACTACCCTTTTAATATTTTAATTGTGAATTATATTTTGAAGAAGTCGTGATGGAACGTACCTTATTACTTCCACCCACGCATTGATTCATTTGGGTATAATGAATGATTTTTTTAGCAATACCCTACCAAATCATAGCAAATAAAACTTTACCCTTATCGCTAAGGTTGATGATTTCTTAATTAGTTATTTATTTACGTGAAACTTGCTACAATTATCTTCGGAAACTGCTCTGACTCTGCAGGTAATTATTACTATAAATCTTAAACTAGAAATGCCTGTATTCCTACATTTGTTTAATTGTAGGTTATGTTCGATACGATCCGAAATGACGGGACGGACGATGTGCTGGCCAGATGCGTTGTCTCTGCCGGGATTATTAGGCTCACTGGAACTTGTCGCCGGTTACTATCGGAATAGCAAAAGACGACCTAGACCCACTCTATCAGCTTCAGCTCATCACAAACATCGCATCATACAGGATATGTCGGACAAGGATTCTTGTTCTTCCGCAGGTGGTTTTAATTTGTTATTTCATATATATTTTTAATTTTATACAACCATTTTTAGTTATTCTGGTCGTTTACTCTGATTATTATTGGTGCTTTGAAGTCCTTTTCAATTATTCGACGTTGCCGCCATATTTGTTTGTAGGTGTTTTAAAATACAACTGACGTGCTTCCTACTCGGTGATTTTATAGTAAGTCCTCACTTTTTTCTTGCTGCTCCTATTTATAGCTTTCCGGAAAAGGATGCTAATCATTGTTGTAATATTATCAATGTAGCAATAATTAATAAATAAACTTTTAACATGAATGTTTATTTATCGATTTTATTTTTAAATTTCAATTTTTTGATTTTTCCTATTTTTTTCTCTATATATATATATGCTCCTTTTTTATTTTAAATACCCTTGGTTCGCCTCGGGCGGAGAACTGTCAGGCACCATGTGAATTCAAGAATTGCGATGTTATTGACTCATCTGGACCTGGATGGACTGTCTTCAAGCCTTCGTTATAATGACCAGCTTCAACTACTGCAACCAGCACAACCTCGACCTCCCACTTCTTTTCGCATTTACAATTTTACAATAAGCTGTCAAAATTTCCCTATATTTATTAAATAATAATGCTTAAACTTTACATAAATGTAATTAATTTGCGTAATCCTTATTCTAGTAACATATAATACAGTTTCTAATTCATAAACATGTTTAATATCCTTTAAAATTTATAATTCATATCTGAGCCGAGGATTTTTGACTATGTTCCCTATTCTACATTTCCTAATCCTAACTTAAATTACACAGGTTGACTGTTTATATTTATTTAATATTGTTCCTCAAGGTTCACTTCCACTATTTATATACACATATAGTCTATTTTTGGTACTTTTTATCTTTGAACACTGTCAAAAATTCCTCGGTTTTAAAATGTTCTATTGACATTTCTCTCTTCACGACTTTGATTTAATTTAATTTTACTCAAATTGGAACACTTGTGCTTTATGTGACCCTATAAGTAAGTGTCCCCCTCCCTTGATGATAAATGAATATTTGAAATATTCTTTTCTCATTTCTTTGATTTTACTATAGAGGGTGTATATAAATGCAGGTACGCTCCATGACAGTATGTTTGGTCCATCCTGGCGATATGGAACATCCTGTATATATACAAATAATTTTAAAATGTTAATTTAAAATAAATAACTTTTTTTGGTATCTTACATGATAACGGATATATCGAGCTCTGCCACACTAATGCGTCACCCTATATTTGGACTGGTAAATTTACGAAATGATCACTTTGCTTGATTATTGTACAGGGGCGGGCGCTGTAAACAATTTATTTGTTATTTAATAAACGCCTGCATTCATTGCTTCAAACTCCAAAATTCTAGATTTACAGCATCTATAGCCATTGGCGCGATAGATTGATATCTGCAGCTAAGGATTCGATTGTCTAACGCGTATTTATATCTACATGCTTCTTTAATGCTTCGTTAACAAATATTTCTTGGAATTTGCACTGTAGCATAGGCTGCTGTAGTGTGACTGCATAATATACGAATATTTCATCTGACTTCCCTGTATTTTTTAAAACTTACGTTACTAAATTCTGGGTGTTTCTGCAATGAGGTTACGATACCGTGGGCTTGTTCATCTTACATTACATACATAATTAACAAGGATACCAAAAATGTACCTGCCAAACTAGCCTCATGCATATGCGATCATTTTGAAGCTCGCGCGCTAAATTGGAACGATTTATGGAAGGCAACTTGTCGAATAACAAATTGAATACCAAACCTTTTTATAACCGGCGATTAAAATGGATGGATCGGTTCTTTATTAAAGCGCAAGGCAACAAATTTTCATGAAAGATTGCCCCTCTTTTTCGGTCAACGATGCCATCGATGAGTACTTCATACGTATAATAATAATTGCGGCAATTAGGTTACTTTTTGTAGTATTGTCCGTATAAAGGGGATCTGACGCGATCTCGTGTGGCGCGACAAAAACCTTCTTCTTCGTCGTACATCCGATCGTTCCGTGCGCTGTCGCTGCGCATAAGTCGGTAGGCCTCAAAAAAATTACCTACGGGAAGACAGCGGACCGGTCCACGAGTCCGTGTCAGCTCCAGCCGGCCGCATATTTTATCCAAAAACCCGATGCCGACCGTCTCCGCGACCCATTGTTATTGAAATCGAATCCCTTTACGGAGGCGCGCGGATAAAAATGTGATAAATGCTCCCATAACAGTCGGATAAACATCTGCTCGTGATAATGTCGGATGTACGCATGTCGTATGCGGGTTACATACGTGCGTCCATAGACATACACCGTAATCGCGCTTGAAATTACTTTACGACCTGTTCTCGGTTCGGTAAGCCTTCTTTGGTAGGATGTACGAGCTATAAATATTGGTGTACGTCGGAAATTGACGCTGATACACGTTCAAATTCAATTATGTTATCCTAATCGACTACGCAGCGATGCACAACTACAGTGAGAGGCGTGTATCACGAGAGGAATCTAAAAAAGACTAGAAGTACATACAATGCTGACAGTAACGGTGCTTAGATTCATTTTGGACGAGAATGATCAGAAAATGTATAAGGAATTTACCACGACACTGGATAGTGTATTAAAATTAGTAATTACGACTAAAGATGTGCCCCAAGACACAACCCGAAGTTCTTTTCGGCCGTTTTTATCAAACAAGAGAGCAGGCGGGACATTGTCATAATGAATTAAATCCCGCGATAATTCTTTTGAGGATCCACAAGTAATTTCCGAGATTTTTCCATATTTATTTGGTTTTCTATCAAATCAATCACCTAGTTTTATTGAGATTGACAACAATAATACTGCGTTTATACTTAATTATGTTCCCGCATTCACTCAATGCCCTTCATTCCTGTAAGTATCTTTGTCCTTATGGTGTACATACAATATTTCTGAACAAATGCTCTTCAAGTTTGACGGAGCCGTTGTATTTAATATTTAATAAGGCTCTACTTTATTAGAGTTATCTTGGGGTGTGGAAACATGTTAAGGTACCAATTGTACTTTTAGATCAGTTTGGAAGGGTTTGAATCTGTGATTTCTCTACAACTTTTCTGATACATCTTCTTGGAAATAGCATCTGTCGATAAGACGGTAGAGTTGTACAGATAACCCGAAAAGACTGGTTGGGCATCAACATAAAAAAGCCATACCAAAATAAGAACTGTCTAAGAAAAAAGCACAAGTTCGCTCCATTTGGGGATAATTGAGGAAATTTGGATAAAATTGGTAGAATCTGAACCAGGCGGTGTAATGAGTTGAAATTTTCAGGGCATGCTAAGAATGTATCGGTGATTACATTTTCTAAGTCTACCGCGATTCGGCTGGCCAAAACTGTCTAAGAGAAAAATGCAAGTCTGCCCTATTTGACGAGCATTGAGGAAATTTAGATTAACGTAGAATCTGAACCAGATGATGTAATGAGTTGAAATCTTCACGACATGCTAAGAATGTATCGGTGACTACACTTTCCAAGTCTTACGCGATTCGGCAGCCCAGAGCCGCGTAAGAAGAAAAATGTAAGTTCGCCCTATATGGCGACAATTGATGCAATATAGAATATCGTAGAATCTAAACCAAAGGGTTACATGAGTTGAAATTTCCAGGACATGCTGAGAATGTATCGGTGACTACAGTTTCTAAGTCTTACGTGATTCGGTAACTCAGAGCTGCGTAAGAAGAAAAATGTAAGTTGGCCCTATTTGGCGACAATTGATGAAATTTAGATTAACGTAGAATCTGAACCAAAGGGTGTAATGTGTTGAAATTTCCAGGATATGCTAAGAATATATCGGTGACTACACTTTCCAAGTCTTACGCGATTCGGTAACCCAGAACTGTCTAAGAGGAAAATGCAAGTTCGCCCTATTTGGCGACAATTGATGAAATTTAGATTAACGTAGAATCTGAACCAAAGGGTGTAATGAGTTGAAATTTCCAGGAAATACTAAGCATGCACCGGTGATTACACTTCCTAAGTCTTATGCGAGTTGCTCGGAGTTTCTTCAACAAGCTATTGTAATTTCCTATCAGACAAGCTGTGCTGAAGTAAGACGGAACGCCAGGGAAGTTATCTGCTGGGATGGTGAGCTAACCCAGCTGAGACAGAAAACTCGCAATCTGTTTAACAGAGCAAAAGACTGGGCGGACTATAATAAAACACTTACTTTTTAACCCCAAGCTCTGAGGAGAGTTAAAAGAGAGTCATGGAGGAACATTAGTTAGTTATTAGCTATTAGACAGTCAAAATCTGCCTTCGATATTTGCGAGAAGTTGTCCAGTTCTCTGGGATACTCTAGCTGTACTTCCGATAACAATGTCTAATGAATTCCAAGGTTAGATCTTAGAATCTCAAGTTCTTGTTCACGGCGTCTACTTTTTTTTAGCTTTCTGCAAACGTAAGAGTGTATGCGTAGATAGCATCATGTCTAGGGCGTTGTGCCGACTTTTCGTCAGTGTAAACACACAAGACATAATTTTTGACATGATAGCAAGTTTGAGATTTCTCTCATAACTTGCTCACTACTAGGCACAATTTGCAAATAAAATTGCCACTAATAGTTATAAACAATCATGCAAGTTTAAACAAAATGTTATGCAAGAAACGTCGCAAGCTTCTTGCTAGTGTACACGAACTTTTACAAAATTTGTTTTTAAATTAATTAAAAAACTAATTTTATCTTTAAATATTAAGATAAAAATATAAACGAAAATGAAAAAAAATTATTTCTTTCAAGCAATACTTCCAAAATTACAAAAGATATTGCATTTTCGAAACTTTATAAGCACCTTTAGTTGTAGTTTTTGACTTATTTAATAGGTCTTCTACCGCTTACCGCAAGATATGTATAGTAAGTGGTTTTATCTTGAACGTAGTGTAAGGGTGTTTCAAATATATATATATATATATATATATATATATATATATCTTACAATTTGTATGGGACAGTTATATACTTAAGTTGTTTAACGTTTGTATTCATTCATAAATTTTGGGTTGCTTGTAACCATTCCTTTTAACGACACACCCTTCATAATTAAGACTGTATTCATTATCATGTCGACTTGATAATGGGAATCCACGTATTCCCGAAACACGTCTTGTCCCGAATTAATTAATACTCTGTGCGGACGGAGTAATTCGAACAGTGCGTTTATTGTGCTGCCCCACAGTCCTTGCAATCTTTACTTCGCTATTTAACATTATTATTGCTAATAATTATTATCATTGAATTTATGCTACATTTATACTATACAGAAGTAGTTAACGTTACTTGGGAATCTCTAGTGCCGCTTTTGTCCTTTCAAAAGGAATTACGTTTATTGCTACATCTGGTTATACAAGCTGATTATTGACGTACGGGTTTCCAGTATTTATTTCTGGTATTTCTTTTTATAGTAAAACCAAACCCATTGTTACAATCGCCGTACGACAGCCATAGTAATTTACATGCACAATATTTCTAAATTACACTGATCGAGACTGTCGATAAAAATCGGTTTACTTTTTCAGAGCAAGTGGAACCAATGAGAGTTCTCGTTATAAGTTAATCACATGCCACCGATATCAAACATCGCTCGCTTAACTGGAATGTCCTAATAAAATCGTCTGCCCGAAGAGAACACACATAACAGGTTCACACCTGAAAGTTTTACGCCATCATTTTAGGGCTTTATCTGTTTATCAGTTTACGGTGAAATTTTGGTCTATTCACTGGGGGACAGAAAGCCAACCGCCTTGTAATTTCCTATAGCGGCTTTTGTTATCGCCAAAATCTTCGATGCCGGATGTAGGTATCGTAGAATATCTCAATTTAATGTGTTTGGGGTTTGGTTTCGTTAAAATTGTTTAGATGAGCTTATTTTGTAGAGCAATGTTAGATCGCATTTATAAATACAATTAGTTTTCAATGATCTAAGATGTACAATTTCAAGCTCGATCGTACAGGGTGTTTCACAAACTTTGAAGGGAAGTATGGCCTTAAATATGCAGAAAAGTCTTAACGTATATGGGCCCGCAAATGGACGCTTTCGGAGATATTGAGGATTATTGTCTTTTGTAACATTTGTGTATTTGTTTGCTTATCTGTTTTTTCAGGAGCAAACACTTGCATTTCTCCACGAGCAGGAGTTTATCAGAGATCATCGGCCAAAGAAAAAGTGTGCCTAATACGTTTCCTCTCTGGAATATGCTTGTGCTGTCTGCTCATGCTAAGCAGGTCGATATTGCTTTAAACGACACCTGAGGAAATGAAATCTGAGGTGCATGTTTTACCCATCCAGGTGGTAAGTATACCTTGATTTTCTTCAATTATTTTAAGCCACCGTGGAGACACTTATAATTACGAAGCAAAACCAGATCGATTTACCTTACCCTTTAATGTTATTTGTATCACACATTCACAGCATATTATTACTGCTGTCTACAGTCTATATTTAATTGAACTCATTCATTGAAATTAGATTGTCTCGTACTCCCAAGTATCACTTATATCTGTATGCCACCAACGTATCTGTTGATTATCTACTAGTTAACCAACGATTCAATATATTCGTACCTCCCTCTTCGAATTCGATTCAATTGCATTTTCCAAATACGATTAATTCGCAGGGGAACAGGCGTCCAACAAAGACGTAGGTACACTAGCGACACTTTCTAATTGTACGACCTAACGCTCTACGAAAGAGCCCTACATGCATAGCATGGATAGTAGACAGTTTATTGCATTCAAGGGACTGCCTCGCAATGTGTAAACACGAATGTGCGGTGTCTGTGTGTATTTTAAAAATGCCTTAGGTGCATTTATAAATGT
>JARFOC010000764.1:0-31778 GCA_031763485.1 Osmoderma eremita | reverse complement strand
GTGTAAATGTAAGGTAGGTTCCATCATGACCCATATTAATTAATTTTATATATTAAAAGATATAAAAAGGGTGGTAAAAGGAGTAATTACAATTAGCACTGCAACGTGGGGTTTTTTTTTTATAATATATTAAAAAAAGAGAGGGAGGGAGGGAGTAGTTACAGTATATATAGTGTGTCGTAGATCATATTGTAAATAACAAAGTGTAAATACTTTTAAAGTTATTTTATCGTGTTGTGTATAAATTGTATTATCAGTAATTATAACGTGTATTCAAATGTTATTAGAAAGTTATGGATTTAATTGTTGACGAATTCAACATCTATAGACGATGACCACATCTGGTATCGCTATTTAACAAAGGAAATAGTAACAATGACGTTATTGTTAGAAAGGAATTACAGTAATTTAATATTAATACACAAATTAATAAAGTTGAAATTACAGGAAAATACATGGAAAAAATATATAAAGATGTCAATTTGCATTTATTATTAAATAGTAAATTTGACGTTGTCGATCGTGAGATACATATAGAGATGTTACGAAATGCCGAAGTAGACAAGATTCATATAATCGGTGAGCCTATCGAATTCAATATACGCAGGAGGGATTTTATGAGCGAATTATAAACAAAAAAACTATACATTTAAATGAAATTTTAACTAAATGTGTTAATATTATAAAAGAATTTAAACGAAGTTCTATTTTAATAACCTACGATGGTATTCCTAATTTGTCTCCAATCCTTTTTGAGCCAGTGGAATGTGACAATTGTAATGAAGGAAAATTTGGAATAATCGTATATTCCAAGCAAAAATATATTTGCAGTCATCATATAAACAATGCATATATGATAGATAAAACTCCAGTAGGAGTTGTGAAAGCAGATTGGATCAATATAACTGGATATTTATATTATGATAAAGATGTAGAAGAATATCCTGTTTGTGTCAACGCCAACGATAAATGCATATTAAAAAATCGTATAACAGAACAAAAAGAATCTTTAGTAAGTTATAAAAATTATAATTATAATTTAATAAGTTCAAATTTTTTATTTAAATTATTATTGTACACAATATGTGATTTTGAAAATGAATACGATGAATATATAGAAATGTTAGAAGGAATTATAAATTTTTATGTACATTATATTGCAACAAAGACTGTTGAATAGAGATTTTTTAAAAGTTGATGTAACAATTACACGCCATTATCGACTATGTTAGAACAAATCAATCTAGGTATCCTAAACACCAAGCCACGCGTCATACCTAAAGTCCTCGAACTATTAAGACAGGGCCAATCTCAGGAATTAGTGGCACAACGTTGTGGTATTCCTCGGCGGACACTCAGGAATCATTTGAGAGCCGGTTCTACAAAACGATCACTGGGAGCGAAACCCATTTTGAGTGCCCAGCAAGAATACGATTTGGAAGAAATATAATAAGATTTTCCCAGAAAGGATTTCCACTTACTTCCAAAGTATTACGTCGCAGTGTTTACAAATTTTGTGAAAGACTTGGTGTTCGGCATAAATTTAACAATGAAAAACAACTTGCGGGTAAGGTTTCCAGTTCCATTAACGGAAGAATATTCTTTCAAACTACTAGAAATTAGTCATTTAGAATGTTTCTATACGAATAATAAACTAATTTTTGTTTTATCTATTCCTTTACCATCTTCCACAATGTATTACTTGTATCATGTTATGCCTATACCAATACCTAATCCTAACGTATCGAATTCATATGCTTATATTCAACCACGTAATAAATATATCGCAATATCTCAAAATCGAATGACGTATGAGTAGTATAGTTATGCCGGTTCTACAGCAAAATCCCATAAGAAATAACACAGGGGTCGATTTTGGCAATTTTTGTCTTCTTTGCACATGCGCACTTGATATAGAATGTCATCTAGGTGACGCGCATGTGCAAGATTTGAATATAGCGCCATCCGCAGGGCGCAGCATGGGGGGGGAGGGCGTAGCTCCAGGGTGCTGCAAGGGGGGCCGCGCCACCCCTGTGCCCCGCCAGCCGGGCCCGGTGCTCCATCAGACGTGCCCCGCCAGCCGGGCCCCGTGCTCCATCAGACGTGCCCCGCCAGCCGGGCCCCGTGCTCCGTCAGCCGTGCCCCGTCAGCCGGCCCCCGTGCCCCGCCAGCCGGGTCCCGTCAGCTGGGCCCCGTTCACGTCCCACGTGTCTCGTCAGTCGGAGCCCCGCGTCTTTCTTACACAAATTGGATAGACAAAAGGGCCTTATTAAATTTTAATCAGTTATATTTATAATTAGTGATCTTATCAGGGTCGGGGGGTAGCGAAGCTACTAAATCCACCCTCTGCGCAAACTTAGGTAAGGTCCTTTTGGTAGAACGATGCATTTTCGTCTACTGCGCAGGTGTAAATAAGGCTTTATCGGTTTTAAGAAATATTAACATATCTTGTGGTAATGACTACGATGTTGACCGCATACTTTCTTACATAAACGAGATAATAAACAACTATTATCCATTGGACGGGTAAAAGGGTCTTATTAAATTTGGGGGGCAGATATATTTATAATTAGAGCGATGGTATAATTTCTCCTATATTCAATACCGGTGATGAACGTTTGATGTTGAAGGTTTATTATAATTATATCATATATCACTCTATTTTACTTACAGAAGATTATTATAGTGATGGGGGAGGAGGAGCCACCTCCCCATCTGTAAAAAAAAATGGGAAAAATTGTATACCAATCACAGACCGGGTTGTGGACAATAAAGTTCACAGCCTGGCGTGATATGGACCTTAAAGACATACTCTGGATTCAATGGGTAAGATTTTAATTTTTTATATATTTATATATATTTTCAATCAATAATTTTGATTGTTGCAGCGTTTTGTATATTGGTAAGCCTCACGTTAAATAGCATATTCAATTATTATTTATTAATTTTATTTTTCAGAATAAATAGATAATATATATTTAATTTTTCTTTCATTTACCTGTTTTTCATCATATTTAATAAAGAAGAATAAGTGAAGATAACAGTTTCATATTATTTCATTGCTTTACGCTTTATAAATTTGAAACGAATGCTCTGATGTGGTAGATGAAAATGATAGATCAGAATACGTCTTTAAGTTAAAAGAATTATTACAGATCAAGCTAAAACTATTAGTGTCGTTTCGACATCTGTGCATTACACGAGGAATGTTATAAATAAATATCTGTGAATATTAGTGAAAAAATTTCAAGAAGATATATCTCTGAAGTCCCTTCATACATACATCATACATCAGTCGAATTGTGTTTAACGTTATACGTTTAATAAAAAAATTCTATTCAAAAATGTGTGTACCAAAAAGGGAAGATGATATAATATCCAACATCGAAACCGAGGTAATATTAGTTGAAGAAGAAGAAGATCCTTACGACAGCTTTTGGTGTGCCATACCAGTACCGCATACGATATGGTATAATATCAACGACAACAATAAAAAAATTGTGGTGTGCTATAAATGTGTAGAGCATAAAATACACAGCCACATCAAAGAAAACTATGTTAAACATGATAACGTTATTAATTTGTACCCAATACATGGAAGACACGAAGACGAGTTATTATACTCAGAACGTTTTGATGCCTCCTGCGCAAACTGTAATGAACCAGTGGTTTATTTTTATGAGAGGCCAGATTGTCCCACAAGTTGTAGTGTTTCAATACAAACATATGTGCCCTAATGTTTTTTTTTATTATCTTGTATTAATATGTATATTAATACAAGATAATAATTAATATGTATTAATATACTTTTTGAAATAAAACACATGTATGCAAATACACTTGCACATACACATAAATATAATTGCATCACCTAAGTTTTATATTCTGATTTTTTAATTTAAGTAAATAGTTAAATATGAAGCTAAAGTTTTTTAGACCGCTTGCCAAAAATCTAAAAATCAATAAATCTAAATTTAATCAAATTATCCACAATATTCTTCGTAAAGGAGATGTAACGTTCCAATTACCAATTATTCATAGTAAACTTATTACACGAGGAATGTTTTAAATATCATTAGCAGAGAAGTTTTCTATTTAATGCATGCACTTAAAACATATAAAATTGCTTGGAATATGAAAATTTAACTAGCGTAGCAACTGAAAACTTCATATTTGGCTCCTACATCAAGGAATTTGGTCTAAAATTCTCATCCTTCATCATACCAAGGACTTTCATATTTACACGAGGAATGTTATAAATATCATTAGCAGATAAGTTTTCTATTTAATGCATGCACTTGAAAACGTACATTTAATAAAATAGAAGCCGCAGGTTTTCATATCTAATCGTTTTTCTATTTCCTTTAAAATCGTTTTTAAATAAATGTAACAAATGTTTATTTACATTTAACAATGAACCCCGAAGGTAAGATTATATACAGTAAAAAAAATGTGTGTTTATTGATTTTTTTCGGTTATAGAGTATATTAAGCAGCATTCTACATTATTGTTTCCTAAAGTAAGTACATAAGGTTTATTATAATTATATCATATATCACTCTATTTTACTTACAGAAGATTATTATAGTGATGGGGGAGGAGGAGCCACCTCCCCCATCTGTAAAAAAAAAATGGGAAAAATTGTATACCAATCACAGACCGGGTTGTGGACAATAAAGTTCACAGCCTGGCGTGATAGCAGATATCATAATTCATCAATTAAAATCACAACCTTCCGATACTTATCCACAATTCCTTAAAGCATATCAATCAACTCCTATCATAAATGCTAATATTGAGGAATTGAATGGAGATATCGTAAATCTCAAAACCAATACCTGTACATTCATTCCCAAAGATTTAGAAGATGCAAGTGAAACAGAACGAAAATTTGAAACCTTCAAGGAATTAAAATCTCAGGATATTAATGAAAATGATATAGTTGAATTAAAAGAAAACAATAAACATCTTCATCACATTATTTACAAAACCAACTGTTGGGATTCAATTACTTATGAAGAACTATTTAATGTCTTTGTTAAACTAAAAAATACCTTAACTTCTAAAAATATACAAGAAATTGCATTATCAAACACTTTATCTAGGTTCGATAAAATTAAAACTCACAAAATGAGAGCAATTATTAGATATGTTTTTAAAGATACAAAAATCAATGTCAAAATTTGTTCCAATAAAATCATTACCCCAAGTGCCGTAGAGATTCCACAAATTTTAGAAGAAAACCATTGTAGTCCAACCTCAGGTCATACCGGATTTCATCGTACTTATCATAGAATCAAACAAAATTATAAATGGGTAAACATGAAAAAAGAGATAAAAAAATTCATTAAAACTTGCGAATCGTGCCAAAAGAACAAATTAGTTCGAAAGAAAACTATTAAACCTATGGAGATTACAACTACCAGTTCCAAAGCCTTTGAAAAGATCTTTTTAGATATTGTCGGTCCTCTTCCTATGAGCGAACAGGGTAACAAATACATTTTAACTCTTCAAGATGATTTGACTAAATTTTCTCAAGCATATTGCATTCCAACACATGATTCAGAAACAATTTCAAAAAAATTAGTAGAAGAATTTATATGTAAATTTGGTATTCCAAAAACAATACTAACAGATCAAGGTAGAGATTTTACTTCCCAATTAATGAACAAAGTATCCAAATTGTTCAAAATTAAATTAACTAATTCAACAGCCTATCATCCACAAACCAATGGCTCATTAGAAAGAACTCATTCCACGTACGTAGAATATTTAAAACACTATGTCAATAACGAACAAACCGATTGGGACCACTGGATAAAGTTTGCTGTATTTTCATTTAACACAACTGTTCATATTTCCACAAACTCTCTATTTCACTCCTTTTGAATTAATTTTTGGATTTAAAGCAAACATTCCCTCTAAATTGACGCAAAATTGAGAATTCAAATACACTTACGATAATTACCTAGATGATCTTACCTTGAAATTACAAAAAACACAAGAATTAGCGAGAGAACATTTATTACAATCAAAAACTACTAATAAAAAGTATTATGATAAGAAAAGCAACGACATATATTTTAAACAAGGTGATTTAGTCTATTTAACTAACGAACAAACAAAATTAGGTAAATCCAAAAAATTAACACCCAATTACAGCGGACCTTATAGAATAATTGAAATTAACTCACCTGTAAATTGTACCATCCAAATAAAGAGGAAAAAGATTAAAGTTCACACAAATAGACTGAAACATGCTTTTGTTACAGATGGCTTCTCCTAAGATTAATTCTCGGGGAACATTACGCCATACAAGAAGTAAACAACCATTTCGAATTTTAATAATACAATAAGTAGTGTAGAAAGAAACAATGAAGCATTTTCTCAAAATTTCGATAAATTGCTAAATATTACCTCTGGTAACAAACGTCATTTATTTAATTTAGATTTAAAATTAACTATAGATGAACACTTTGGTCTCTTAACTCTTTTGATTTATGAAATTGAAAACGAATCTTCAATGATAATTGATACTGTTATGTTTGCACAAAGTAATTCCTTACACCCTTTAATTATAACACCAGAACAACTAATACAAGAATTAGTCAAAACGATACCTCATCTACCCAAAACTACTGTATATCCTTTACCTTTAATTATCGAAAATGCTTGTAAGTACTTTGAAATATCAAAAATTCAGTATCACGTTTCCGAACAAGCAATTATATATGTGATTTCGATTCCTCTCGTAGATCAAGATCAATATATGTTATACAATTTGATACATTTGCCAACTAGATTACCTAATAAAAATGTCTATGCCTTTATTTTACCTACCGTATCGTATTTGGTCCTATCTGAAAATCGTAATTCTTATACAACATTATCTAGCTTAACTTCTTGTGCTCCTTCAAGCAAATCATATCTCCTTTGTAGTAACTATAATGCTCTTTATTCAATTAATAATAACCCTATTTGTGAAACAAAACTTTTAACTTCAAAATTGGAAAAGATTCCTGAAATTTGTAACTTCAGAATAATGACGGAAATGGACAAAATTTGGCACAAACTTTCGAATGTTCGATTTTTACGACTGATTAAGTCTGTAGCCAAATCATTCCGTAATGGAAAAAGTTCAAGAAACTAATATTACTACCGACTCTGTCGGGAAAGATATTTCAACGAAAAAGAAAGCCGGAAAAGGAGCAAAACAACGGCGTCAAGACAACTATCGCAGAGCGAAGAATGTCGAGACGGATGCTGCTATCATGGCTGGAATCTTTGCTCGTTTGAAAATAACCGACCCAACAGCTGTCTCCTCCCTGCCAATCGCGAAGGACAATCACCCAGTGACTGTTCCTATTGGTTTTCGCCATGTTCCAGAATTTGTGGATCGTGTGTGGGATACCATGGAAGCGATAGGTACCAGACCTTTTGGTCAGCTTAACACCCCTGAGAACAAGAACGTTTTTAAGAAAGGCGCACTCATATTGTCGGAGGTCAAGACGTGTTACGCACAACGTGCTCATATTGATAAACCCGACGAAGATTTGCCTTCGAAGAAGTTGTATAACACCGAAGAGCTTGCGGATTTCAATAACATGGCTTCAATCTTGCCATACCCGCTTGCAATTCTATTGGAGTGTATCGGCAATTGCGCAGATCGCGCACAAACTGTAACACCAGTACTAGCCGAATTACAAAACGATGATTATCGTGCTGCATCCGGTGCAGTAACCTACTCTCCACGACAACTCGTTCCACTTCTCCGCCTCTTGCGCACCGGTGTGCCATTTCAATGCGACGTCCATAACGTTGCCCTGGCGTTAGCTGAACTACCAGCGTTAGAATGGGAAGAATTCTTTGGTGCTGCGGTTCCACCTGCTGCTCCCCCAAGAATGGTTCGAATTACTCAAAGAAGCCACGACTTCTGGATTGCTATCCGTAATGGAAGGCCCCACCTCAAATGGACGGATGCCGAATTTCGGATTTTCTGAAAGCTTGTGCAATCCATGAACTCCAAGAAGGGTTTCAATATTGCGACTGGCCTGTCTCACGGTCAAGGCACTCTTGCACAGATTGTCCAGATGGTGGAATGGGACGTTGGTTCCAGTGGCGAGTGGTTGGATATTTGTTGAACAAAAAGAAACCAAAGTAACATTAAATTGCTTAAACGCTAGTATCATCTCCTTTCGCTTAAAGGATTCTGGTACATTAACGTTAGGAAATAATTGTAGACTATATACCGGAACAACGACACTTTCTTCTCAATCTTCGTCGATGCAGAGTAACTTTGCAAGCGTAATATCGGAATTCGATTTAGGACTTGACTGTTGTGAGAACGATGCAATTAAAAATAATTCTGGCAAAATTCCAAATTTAACACCGATATTACCAATTAATCTAGATCGTGAGTCTCTAAAAGTAGCAAGTCATAATTTAGATAGGTTAGAAGATTTAACATCAAAATTTCACGTTAATACATTTCAAAAAATACATATTTCGTATACATTATTTGTACCATTTTAAAATTTGTATTAATTTATGTAATTTACAGAATAATTAAAGTTTTAATATGTAGATGTAGATCTAAAAATGATCATGCTCATAGAAATGACACTTGTCAACAATTGACAAACTGCTTCACATTAAATATTTGTAAAAAGTCAAAGGTAAAACCAACAGACATCAACTTACAAACTTATTGCAAAATTAAAGGATAAACTTTAAATAAACAGTATGTTTATTTTTCCCTAGGGGTAAGGTGTAATGTACCATTTATTTTTAGTCATACTGTATTCTTAGATTTAAAGTAGCTATAATGTATTTAGTATAATTATAATGGTTTCACTGTCAACTGTGCGGATATCTTATTATTGTTTGTATTATAACTTCCTGTATTATTCCAAATTGATAATAATTTTAGTCTAAGAACCCCGCAGTTTTCTTGAAAAAGAATTCATTCACGATTCGGCATTCACGATACACAGTTCTACATTCGTAGTCATTGTTACTCTCTTAAGTTCTAGACTCTGTAAAATTCCCGACATATTACCGTTTATTTTGTTTAGTGTTAAGTTGTAGTCCAGAAAGAAATAAATCTTAACTGACACAAGAAGAGTTTCTTTTCGGATCCATTACACTGGCACTTTCTTATTCACTCGCGGTATCCCTGGATATAAGTTTAAAATTGACAATAATTAAGGTAACTAATGCAATTCTAAATAAACATACAAATGAAATTAAATCGTTCGGATAATTACTTAATAAAAAATTAGTATTTTATTAATTATACAAGTGGGAAGAAGCAACTATATCATATACTTTATGAGGAAGCATTATATCATAGGATGTAATTTTTAGTATCGCGACATGTGCTTTACCGTATGCTCAAAATGCAGCGTAAGGTTTGTGTGATCTTATGAGATAAATGCTGGCCGGGGCAACTCTGTATAATCAGCGTAAATACATTCACGCAGTGACCGATACACAGGTTAGTCTGCGAATATCTTTCTATCGTTCTATTATTACATATACACTTGGATATAATTTCGCACAAAACGATGACTTCTTACTAATTTATTGCGTGCCTATTTTTTTACTCTAATAATTTATTAAGGGAATGTTAGTACAACTACCAAGTGCTAGTACATGTATTTATTTACATATATTATTATTACATATTACGCTGTAGTGCCCTCGGGGATGTATTGTACATAGAAATTGGGTGATGTATAATACTGTGACACCTTATCGCTCACCGTATGATCGAGTAATGTAGGTCATTACCCCCGTTGCATTTTGTACAATCAGCGCGACACATATGTATATGGTTACGTATAATGACTGTGATCCCTCCCTCTGAACTCGCCTGGAAATATATTTACTTCTCTTCCTCATATTACGGAGATATCAACGGAAGGGTAGGGAAGGGTGATAATATGTACACTGTTATCGGAAAACATGAAGAGGGAAAAATAAATACTAATGGGAAGGGATTGCTGGACTACTGTACAGTGTACGACTTAATTGTCTCCATTAGTATTTTAGTCGTATTCTTCCAAATTCTAGGTTGCCGTTTGCGAGGCAAAAATCCTGTAGTATTCTTTGACGTCAAGAGCAGCAAATATCGCATAGGATGCATTTACACTTGTCGGATAGATATCAATATGAAACCGGTACATTAATGAAAATAAATTTTAAATAATTCTTTGGAATGCAAATTACATTAGCACTATGTCCGTTTTAATAGGCTGTATTACATGTCACCAACTTCAGTTCAGATTTTACTCTTGAGAGTGAATATAAACGTGTGCTAAACCAAAATCAAAACAAAATGGAGTTGGGAATTCCCAAAAAAAAATTAATATACCACAGATATATATGCTTCAGAAGAGATCAACAAAAAGGTGAATCTTACGAGCATTATGTAGAAGAATTTAAAAAATTAGTTAGAAATTGTGCATTCGAGAATACAAAAAATGTAAGGGAAGACTTAGTAAACTATAAGTTCGTGCACGGTGAGAAACAAACACACGCAAAAAAAAATATTACTATTAAAAGAATTTAAATTAGAAAAAGCAATCGAAATATGTAGAGAAGAAGATAGAGGTAGTGGGAACAAGAAGAGAAAAGAAGGACAGAAAGACAAGAAGAAAGGTAGAAAAGGAAGAAAAGAAAACCAAAAAAACCAATCAACATCAATGAAAAGGCAGAAGGGGAGACCAATCAAATTCTGTGATTATGTTGTGTATTAAGAAGATAGTATATGTATGTATATTATATTATTTGATAGTTATTAATTTAATTAATAGAGCATTATTAATGAACATTTGATGTAAGAAAATTGTTGCAAGATATGTAGTTTGTTGGCCGTGAAATTATTCCCCAGGTTGAGGATTAACTATTAAATGACAAAATAATTATAAAATTGACATGTGTTTTTATAAATATTGTTTACTCTTAAGGAATCCTGGGATTGTAAGCGAAATTAGTTATAATTCTAAGAAGAAAATGTAACACTTATTTATTAAAATGAGTATGTCTATTGCAGTAATATTGCATTGAATAGCAATGATAAATATATCAGGTTAAAGATGAGAGGAGCGGTACTTAAAATTATGTGGTGTAGAGTATTGCGAAATAATCTAGCACTAAAAAGGTTTATATCGCCGAAAGAGTTATTCGTTCGATTAAGGAAAAACTATGCAAGGAATTTAGTTTTACGTTGGAAGTATAAAAAGATTGCGAAAAGGGAGAATGCTATGCCGTATTATCATATCATATGAGATAAATACCTGCCGGTGAACTTGTAGACTCAGCGCAAATACATTCACGTAGTGTCCGGTGACACGTTAGTCTGCGAATATCTTTCTATCGTTCTATTATTAGATATACACTTGGACATGCAATGACTTCTTACTAATTTATTTCTTTTAGTCTAATAATTTATTAAGGGAATGTTAATAAAAAGTACTAGAATGCGTATTTATATATAATTGTTATTTGACTTTGCCGAAAATTGGTTAGTGAAATTGATTTTTTGTTCTAAGAAATATTTATTTATGTGTCAATATACGAGTGAGAATATAGTGCCGCATATGTAGAAGAAATAGGTTTTAGTTTTCTCGAAAAATTATGTTATTTAACTTGTAGGGGATTGTAGGTGAAACTAGTTATAATTTTAAGAAGAAAATGTAACACTTATTTATTAAAATGAGTATGCCTATTGCAGTAATATTGCATTGAATAGCAATGGTAAATATACCACCTTAAAGATGAGACATCAATTATTTGTTTACGGCGTAGAATATTGCGATAAGCGAGAATGCTGCGACGCATTATCAACGGGCGAATCTCCGTTGCATTTGAATAGTGAGTGAGATGCAAAGACGTACGTAAACATACCGCTCTAAGCAATGCTGCCAACTTGGGCGATTTATCGCCGATTGGGCGACATTAATTGTCGAGATGCGACATGTTTTTATTTTTGCGATAATCGCAATTTGGGCGTTATACGCTTTTATATAGTCAAAAATTGGGCGTTATTTCGTATTTACATTTAACTTTTGTTAAACATTACAACTACAAACCGTATTGCTAAATTTTATGTTGACTAGCCTAATGTAAAGTAAGTAGACCCCCGTTTCGACAAGTACATATGATCCCTGTGTATATGTTGCAATGCAATAGGTTAGTCTATAGGTTTGTGTCCATATTGGCGCCAAGTATATGCAAACAGATTATTATTAATTACGAAACGATGGGAAAATACAGTAAACATATAAAGAAATATAACAAAAGTTAGGAATCGTTGCAGCAATTTAGAGGTAAAACGGTTGCTCTAAGTAATGTGAAGTAAAAAAGGAAATTGTATTTCAGGTTGGCTTACTGAAGATACAACTGAAAAAGGTGCGGCGTATTGTAAATTGTGTAAAGTTAAATTACGGCCACATAAAACGGATTTAGAAAGGCATACAAACGAAAATTGCATCTTAAAAATGTAGCAAAGTGCCATCCTAACCAATGTAAACAATCTACCTTATCCAACATTACTGTGATTTCCAGTGAAAGAAAAAAATTGGAAATTAAACTTGTTACTTTTATTGCTACCCACAGTAGCTTTAAATCTATAGATTGTTTAAACGAATTGTTAGTGTTTTCACTGGAGGATAATTCAATCTTTAAAAACTTAAAGCTTCATAGAACCAAATGTGCAATGATTATAAAGAATGTAATAACCCCAACTTTAAAAGAAGAACTTAGAAATGATATCGGAGACAACGTATATTCACTCATCATTGACGAGTCAACAGATATAACAATTATCAAATATTTATGTCTTTGTGTTAAATATTATAGTGAAAAGAATAACAGAATTGTTACTCGATATCTGGGATTATGTCCAGTAACTTCACGCACAGCTGATAGCTTGACTGCTGTTATTTTGGATTTTTTAAACAACTATGGACTAGAATTGAAAAACCTGATAGGGCTGGCAACCGATGGAGCCAATAAACATTCAGTATGTACTCAATTGAAAGAAAAAGTTCCAAAATTGCAATTGGTAAAATGTGTAGCTCACTCTTTGCACCTTTGTGCATCAAAAGCTGCACAAAGTCTTCCGTCTTCTTTAGAATTTGTATGTAAAGACGTTTGTATTAGAAAATCAATTTAATTTCTTTAATAGCTTGATATCTAAAAGTAGTTTCTTTTAGATTTATAACTGGTTTGCATGCAGTCCTTTAAGGAGACGCACATACAGAGATATTTTCAATACAATTAACACAAATGAACCTAGTAGATTTCATAATTTTATTCCCCACTCTGAAACCAGGTGGTTAGCGAGGGCTAATATCATTATATATTAGACTACCACATTTGAGTGAACAATATTACGTTATTTCATTAGATAGAACATCATGTGCCAAGAAATCATCAATTCTTAACAAATTGCAACAACAAAACTGGAAAGTATTTAAAACAACAATATTGTAATAATCAAAATTCAAATACCTATTTTTTATCGATGCTTGGGTACATTTCGTCAGGAATATTAAATCAACATAGTATGAGAATTGGTTTCTGTGATCGACCACCATTAAATTGTATGCAATGCCGAGAATTGTGGCGTCAAATGAACAAATATGTAGTTATTTGGTAATTCTCGACCAGATACGGATAATCCGGAACACGTAAGGTTCATGTTTGAAGTCGAACAACATTTTACATTATTAAGAGAGAAACTTTACTACAAACAATTTCGGCGGCATATAAATGGTATAGCATTAATAGATAGTAATGTGTCGAGAGTCGATTTTATACACCAAATGCGAGCTATCGGTAGCGATTTAGAAAGAGCCACATGGCTTTTTTATACACCTTTACAAAACATGATGTATAAAACTTTATATCCGGAAGCACACACCGATTTGAATTGGTTTACTGCCGATATGGGAGATATAGTGGATGGTTTGGTGATATTTCTATCATCGCTTTTACCAACTAATATTAAATCTGAATTTATTCGGTATAACAAATTACCATACATTAGTCAAGATTTACCTCAACTTAATTATTCCACCCATGTGTATCGTATGATTGGTAAAGTTGGATGTAAACAATTATGTGGTCAAATTAATTGTTTTGGTGATTTAGAAAATATTGAATTCAAAACATTGTGACGAAAATTCTATGAAAACAAATACAAAACAATACACAATTAAGACGATTCAACAAAAATATCCATCGACACGTCGACAACGACAACAACAATGTCGAAAAGTAGGAGGGAAAAGAAATACAGTATTACAAACACCCCTGTCTTCGTTAAAAGTTTGTAGCAAGCATGGAGAAGTATGTGATTTCTACAAAGGAATACATAAACAGCGTTCGAAACATATATTGCCAATTATGGCTCAAAGATACAACAAGCAAAATTAAGCTTGCCATGCGAATGTACGTTCAATAGCTTAAAGGAGGCGTATAAAAACAAGAAAGAGAAGTTAAGATAGGTAGCCACTCTCAAAGAGGAGCAGGAAGGTTTAAAGTGTATTATTTCTTTCAAGGAAAGACGCAGTGCCGTGTTTCAAAATTGCAAACATGTTAACATTTGTGAAACTTGTTATATAAAATTACTAGATGACTTTGATTTCAGATGCCCTCTTTGCGGAAACGTGAGTAATATTATCAAAGTTATTTATAATTAATATATATTTAAGTAATATTTGAGAATTATTCGCACAACATGTCGGGCGACAATAGCAGGATGAATTGGTACTGCTCCTTCAATGAGTTTTTATTTCTGTTGGACCAAAAATAAAAAGAATCTTCAACTAGTCAGTCGCGAATTTATTAAGAAAAGAGAAGAAATCGAGCGCAATAATGGGCCGCAACAATTGCAGCAACGAAATGCATCGAAATTATCAAGCAACGGAAGAATGAATGATTCACCATTTTGAAAAGGCGCATGTTTTGGGTAGTATAAACCGAAACTTTATTCTGAATAACGAATACAAAGTTTTGAGCTCGAAAAATGATCTGTCCAATCTTCTACAGATAAAATATACATAAATTTTTTCAACACCCAAATGATTTTTAAAATCGAAATCTTTGTCAAATCTAAGATGAAAGTAGTCGTAGGAGTCTTTTACTTGCCACGTTGATGAAGCTTCTATAATTTTCGACCAGGAAGCAGATCGCCGCCCTCGGACTATACTCCAAAGTATTGTTTCCGGTAAGTACAATCGAAGGATCCAAATATCTCGATCTTTGGAAGTTTCTAGTCTTTTCACAATTGTAAGAAGGGCTTTTTAAGTCACTGCACATTTCTGATACTTTGTAAACACTGTTGCATGGAAACAGGCTTTGGTTGTATAGTGAACATTTCAAATACAACAACCTAATATATTATCTTAATATTATGTAATACATACGTTTTTGCATAATTTTCAAACGTTGCAAAGCTTGTTTGTGGAAGTGATTGTAACTTATGGTAATGATCAAACCGGGACTGCGTCAGAACTGTATAGTTTAATATTTAAACAGATACGCATGAATTCTTTTAAAAATCTCATACTTGTTTACAGCAGTTTAACATTACGATAGGTCGCGTGCATCTTACGTTTTCTGTAAAAGTATAAACTAGAAAAAGACTATCTACTGATTGGTATATAGATAATAAGGTAGTTACGGTCTAAATTTAGTTCCAACTTATACTTCAAGTAAGATTAAAGCTTTAAACGCAGTATCCCCGTATGTACAAAACCTATAGTCAAAATTTACAACTTACCGATAAATCAAAAGTTACAAATATTGGGTGCAAAGTTTGTTCGAACAAAATTTGGTATGAGTGTGTTAGTAGAGATTGAAGATAGTGTGGTATTTTTACCGAAGAGATATTGTGAAGCTACAAAGGAAACCCACATGGAGGAGTTTAATAAAAAAGAATATGCGCTGGTGATAACCGACACGTTTACCATCCGCGATAACACGTCGACCAATCTAAAATTTATAAAAAATGAATCCATTACTATTACCAACATCATTATCATTCTCGTTATTATTTATAATATCTATAAGTTGCCCGTATTTTCCATCTACAATAATGAGTGGAGTACCGTCTTTTTTAGTAGGATATTTACTTTCTTTAACATATGCCTCACCAGACTTGTTAAGAAATACATTTCGGTATAATTTTCTCGTAGAATCATAATTAAGAGTAAAAGCTTTAATTGTCAGATCAGTTGCTACAATATCCATATAAAGTTCTTTTAAAGTTTTCCCGTTATTCGGTCTATTGGCATAGTAAACGTAAATAATTACAACAACGGATAAAATACAAAATAATAAAATGAGAATTGACATTGTAATAACAAAAGAACGAATAGTAGATAAATGAGGTTATGAAATTTTACATTTTTTTACATTTTATTTAAATATGTATATCTATGTCTAATTGTTTTATAAAATGTTCAAACATATATAGATACTTATATATAGAGCATGATATTGTATAGTACTAATCAGTATGCAAATATAAGCAGTTATTGTATGACATAGACACAATAACGAATAAAAATCACATTTTCCAAGATGAGTGTCAAAAATAGTGAACTATCCCAGAAAAATAATGTGACAGAATATGTCGATACTTGTTATCGTATAAGTGAATCATTCAGAAGTACAACAATACCGGAAGATTTTAATATATCATACATTGAAGATTATTTAATTAAAAAGAAATCATCAAATGAAAAGTTAGAAAAGGTAAGGACAACAATAATATTACCGCCATCACAGATATCATTATTATTATCAACATCGTCATCAGTAGCATCTATAACATTACCTGTACAACAAGAGCAAGAAAAACACAACTCAACATACATTGCAACAAAAAAGAAAACAACAATAATAACAGAGACATTATATCAAAATGATCAAGTGATATTTAAATACGCACCAGCTTTATGTTCATTGGGAATACCTAACGAATTCGAATACAGTGCAAATTTTTTAATTAAAGAATGTAATGTCGAATTACCGTAAAATACGATTGATTTTATATCACAATATATTCGAGTATATTATAATACAAAAGTAATCATTCAGTAAATAAGTGTAAGATACGTAATCGTTGTCGCCATTGTCACGAAAAGCATAACATGAAGACCGGTTGATAAAACTCTTGAAAGAACTAGGAACAAAGATAGGTGCTTTAGAGAAGACATGAGTTAAAAGCAGACGGAATATTGACATGGTCGTGATGGAGGACGTTGTTAAGGAAATACATAAACCTGGAAGACGTAACTTCCCCAGACGTGGTGCAATAATAAAATTCCTTGATGATTTGTGGCAAGCAGATTTGGCGGCATTTACAAAGAATGGTCGTGAAAATCCAGGTTTTAAATACATATTAATAGTTACCAATTGCTTTTCAATATACCTATGGACGCAACCGGTTAAAAATAAAAATGCGAAGGATGTGCGGAATGCAATGCAGAAAATTCTTAAAAACGCTCAAACTCCAAAAAATCTACAAACTGATGCGGGAAGGAATTTTATAATGGAGAATTCAAGAACCTCATGGAAAGATACAACATTAAATCACTATTCCACGTACAGTACCATAAAAGCGTCGATCGTAGATTCGTTATTCGTTATCGTTATTCGCACAATTAAAGAAAAATTATATAAGGAATTTAGTTTGCGTGGGAAATATAAATGGATTGACATATTAACGGCCACAACTGATACTTATAATAAAACTAAACATAGAACGATAAAATTGCGACTTTCCGACGTTGATGATAACAATGAAAACCGACTGCTGACAACAATCTATAGCAATATTAAAGTGATGTAAGTATTAGTAAGTACAAGAGTATATTCGACAAAGGATACGTACCAAACTGGTCAACAGAATTAGTTAAAATTACAAATCCGGTGACGTATTTATTGGAAGACATGAATGGCAGACCCATACTTGGATAGTTTTACGAGGAGGAGATACAAAAAGTGAAGCATCCGGATATTTATCTTGTTGAGAAGGTTTTACGGAAGAGGGGGAATAAAGTGTATGTTAAGTGGTTAGGTCTAGATAGTACACATAACGGTTGGATCGATAAAGAGAATGTATTATAATTTTGTCAATCAACTTTACCTATGAAAAATAAAATAAAAACAAATTAATGAAACACAAGTGTTTTATTAATACAAGAACAATCATCATAATACATATTTATTTAGAAACAAAACTGCAGTTGCAGTTCATTTTCACATTATGGAATTCGCTGCTACCATATGCGGGCCACACTCTTGACGATACCTGATGTACTGTATTGTCACAATAGTCACAATATTTTCAACAATATCTTAACAGTCCAACGACTTTGAAAGGTATCCAATCGGTTGAATACGCAGGAAATGCATAAAGTATAAGATGAAGTTTGTGCCAGTATTATGAAAGACGATATAATACCTGACCACGGAGTAGCGGATGATATACTGGCCTCACTAGATCTGGATCGATTTATTATTGGACCATGCGTAGTACCGAATCCTACGACTGCTGCATGTAGTGTTACGACCTCTACATGCACGGTTGTAAATCTTACGTGTGATACAATAACAAATGTGGTTGACGTATATCGTACATTGGTGGTAGATGCAAGTTCAGGATCTGATATACCAATTGCTATAGCAGAACCTAAGCCGACACCTTCTACCTCTTTAAAAAAGGGCAATGTTGAATGGCTATCCAAGTTGGAATTTTATAATCTGGATGGATAGAAAGTAACTTAGACATCGTCAACTACAACTACGACTTCAACCAAAAAAAAAAAAAAACGGACGAGACGGTCGGTGACTTCTTCTATTACACCTGCATTCAGACGTGATACTCCTTTGCTATGACAGGTATTACAACGTGGTTCTACAGCACCATTAAGGTGTGGTAGATCTACCGTACGACAACAAATGTTGAGCGCCAGTTCAAGTCGTCGTACAGCTGCAGCTACCATTGTTACGGATGAGTATAGAGTTGATAGAATTGGTGAGGAAGTTATATACATATCAGACCATGATTTATCACTATCATAAATGAACGTTTCATCACCTTCTGTGTTCTCACCAATTGCTGTAACAAACACACTATCCTCACCGAATGTGGTCATCATATCTAGTAATGTTATTCGAAAGCCCTCGTTACTCAGCGTTTCATCCCCCCTTTCTCCAGCTAGGTCAATCAACTCCACCACCGCAACAACGATTATTAACCCAGTTTCAGCGACCACCTCCAACATCAGATTCAAAAGCTTTTATACCCACTTCTACTTCAACACCTATCATGCATGATCATTTCCATGCGTTTTGGGAAGCACTGCTAATGCATCCCACATAAGGTTTGCTCACATCCTACTGAAAGTGAGCGGTGACGTTAATAATAACGTTATTAAAAATATTGATAACCCCTATTTGTCATTTTAGAAATTTTATAAATTTTAATGAGATGGAACATTCTCAAAATTATATTAATGAAAATATATCAACTTTAGAAAACTATCGGAAGCAGCTGCAGCTCACTGTCGAACAGATAGACAAACTGACTGACGAAATTTATGTAAATATTATGCCTATGATATTGATCGTCAACAAGTATTGGATTTGAATAAGCATGCTCGTCATATTTATCCTGATGATAATACTCCAGTTCAGCATGGCAATTTTGGGCCAGGCGGTCCCTGTCGTGCTTATGTAGAGGGTTATAATAGGTTATTATTAGATGCTAATGACACTAGTGATACAACTCCAGGTAATGAGAGTTCATTTACAGACGAAGACGCTGAGATCGATGATATGTCGGATTTTGGTAACACTATTGTTAGTAGTGTTAGTGCTGTTCGTGATATGTCAGATATTGACGATACTAGTGCTTCTGATGTATTTGATGAATCAACTCCCCGAGTTAGTCCAGCAGTTTTATCTGCAGCTTCCGAGGATCTTATGGTTGAGCGAATGCGTTTGGAATTTGATACAACTTCTATACCAGATGACATCTTACCACGTCACGTTGAATTAATGGAGTTAGATTATCAATGAACTTTGTACTGTGTTGTGATCGGTTATAAATAGCGGCGGTCTAGAACAACCTACCGCCGCGTACGGGATAAGGATTTTAAGATTAGAGTTTAAGTGTCGATTTAGTATGTCTGCGCATGCGTCACTCCCAGTGGCTAAGGTTGCTAAGCGTTTAAAACCCGGTGCGTTGTTCTTAATCACTATTAGTGTGCAGGACATCGACGAGTTCACTCGCTCAGACTTCCTCACTAATTTCGAGGGTGACGTCATTTCTTATTGTATTGCAATTGAACGGTCTTATTCTAAGTTACAAGTAAGTTATCATTTGCATGCTTTTTATATATATATATCGGGGCCATCTGCGATCACAATAGAATCGTAACGTTAACACATGCACTTTAGGAGTAAGATAGCCAGCAGTTTCAAAAATCGTGTAGCAAGTTACAAAATTTTAGGATCAGATGAAAATAATGATATCCCTACATTTTTAAACAACATCAAATTAAAATCTTTTGAGTTAATTCGGAAAACCATTGCAGGCGAGTGAACAAACATAAAAATACTGTTTGAATTATTCGCTTTTTACAAAAAAAAATTAAGGAGAACGAAAAAAAGTTGACTTAAAGTTCTTCAATACGCAATATAAGATCATAACAAAATCTTCGAATATTGAAGATATTTATAAAACATTTTCGTAAATCATCAAAACTTAAAGCGAAGAATTTCGGGAGAAAGATTCCGGCTTTGCTCTTCTTTCTTTCTCATTTGGAAATTGGAAATTAATGCAAATCCTTTCAAACCATTAAAAGGTGCGTCTTATCTAAAACTTCCCCATAGTATTGAAGCTAAAAAGGCATGTTAACATTAAATGCAAGGATGACGCTTGCTTGGCCCGGTCAATAGTTGCATCTCTTCATGCGACAAATTTGCATTCTGATAGAATTTCGTCTTATCCGCACTATAGTACTGTTTTGAATTTGGAAAATGTTCACTTTCCTGTTCAGATTAGAGGTATACCTAAAATCGGACACCAAAATAATTTAAGTATCAATGTGTATGGATTAGCGCAAGATCAATGTTTTTAATTCGGATGGTTGGAATTGGTTCCTGTTTGCGCTAAGTAAGGAGACTTGGCTGAATACGCTATCTGCGCCTTCAGTTGCCAGCGCGTTTAGTATTTTCCAAGAGGCATTGCGCTTTTATGTTGATACTTCTTTTAGTAGGAAGAAAACTACAGCCCGTACTTTTGATCGAAAACCATGGATAACGGGAGGCGATATAACAGCCCGTACTTTTGATCGAAAACCATGGATAACGAGAGGCATATTAATTTCTTCTAAAAATATGAAACTTATCTATAAAAATGCTGTCACAACCCAAGGGGTTTCTGACTTTGACTACTATAAAAGATATAAAAGAGTGTACAGAAAAGTGATTTGCGCTGAGAAACGGATGTTTAACGATACCCTACTAAGCAAATCCAGCAATATATCTCGTACCGCTTGGAAAATTATTGGAGTTGCATACACCGAAAGCAAGTCTTCCCCAGATTAAGTTTCTTATTGTAATGCTGTCGTTACTAATCCAACACAGATTTCAGATATTTTTAACGAGTATTTTACTAGTAATTTTAGCAGCAGCGTCTCGGACGCACGCGTCATCATTCCACGCTGGTCACATGTGGTCTATTTATGGACCTCTCCAAGGCTTTTGACCTTGTCAACACAGGGCTCGATATTGGGACCTTTGTTATTCCTTCTTTTTATGAACGATTTGCCTAGTGTGGATAACGCGGGTGGCTTCGTTATGTACGGTGACGACAGCTGTTTGTGAGCCGCCTCCAAATTCTTCTTATACGTCGAAAACTTACGTTCACGTTCCATAGTTTTGCTTACAAAATTGTTTGTTTTTTCGATAGCAATATAAATACTTACATACGGCGGTTTAGATTGTTCAAAAATATTTGTTTCAAGATTAACAGAAGATGTTCAATGGCTTTACAACACCTATTTAAAATATAAAAAACCTATGTACTCGTTAAGTGTCGAGGAACAGCAATGCTTTGTCAAAGCGACTAGTTGCCATATCTGTGAAACATCGCTAGGAGATGATAAAGTTGCAGATCATGATCATCAAACTGGTCGATTTAGGGGAGTTGCCCATTCTAATTGTAACTTAAATTATAAAATTCCAAAATTTTTACCAATCTTCTTCCATAATTTGAGCGAGTACGATCTTCATTTATTTGCGAAAGATTTGGCTTGTGATACTAACAAAATTGATATAATTCCTATCAATAAAGAAAAATATATTTCATTGAGTAAAACTGTACTTGTTGACGAGGGCATCGACAAGAAAGGTCAAAAGAAGTCTATTTATTTGAAACTTAAATTTTTAGATAGCTTCCGCTTTATGTCAAGTTCGCATTGGCAAAAAATCTTGTGCATGTTCGTACACATTACACGGATGAGGTTAAATTTAAATTAATTTCAAGAAAAGGTACCTTTCCATATAGATATATAACGGATTATGAAAAATTAAATGAGACAAAATTCCCCAGGAAGGATCATTTCTTAGATTCTTTAACCAATGCACATATCTAGGATACTAATTATGAACATGCACAAACTGTATGGACTGTATTTGAATGTCAAAATTTATTGCAATATTCCGAAATATATCTAAAAACTGATATTTTACTATTAGCCGATATATTTGAAAAATTTCGAAATATATGCATTCAAACTTATAATTTAGATCCGGCTCATTATTACACTGCACCAGTCAACATGGTCAGCAATGTTCAAATACACTAAAATTGAATTAGGATTACTAACAGACATTGATCATGCATCATTTTATTAAAAAAGGAATAAGAGGAGGTATTAGTCAATGTTCCCTCCGTTATGCTGAAGCAAATAAATATATGCAAGAATATAATATGAACATTCCAACATCTTATTTAACGTATTGGGACGCTAATAACTTGTATGGGTGAGCTGTCACAATATTTACCATTTAGTGGTTTTCGATAGTTGTGTAATGAGGATATTCAAAATTCCAATGTTTCAGAAATTTCAGATTCCGCCGATTTTGGTTCTTAAAATTTTTTAGAAATGATATATATATAGTGAGACGAAACAAAATTTATTTAAAATTGATACTTCAAATTTCTCTCAAAAAAATGTATTCAACATTCCGCTTGAAAATAAGCCTGTGTTAGGTTTATTCAAAGATGAAAACGCAGGACATATACAAATAGAATTCATAGGTTTACGGTCCAAGATGTATGCTACTAAAGTTGAAAATAAAGTATCTAAAAAAATTAAAGGCATAAAGAAAGATGTGGTCAGAGATGCAATTACTTTCGAAGATTATCTAAATTGTTTATTTGAAAATGAAATTATTCATAGAAAGCAAAATCTACTTAAATGCGACAAACATACTCTTTATAGTATTACTCAAAGTAAATTAGCTCTATCACCATCTGACGACAAGTGGGAAAAGTTAGTTGCGAAATTCTAAACAGTTCCGTAGACCAATTTGGAGTATATCCTTTGTCGAAGATAGATCTATATTTGCTTATACGCACAATATCATTGACAGAAAATTTTTGCTCTCCAGCTATTTTTGGTCGATTATACACACCTGAGAGTAATTTTTGTTCTTGATCGGCTGTTATATTAGAATAGATGTGTGAAACCTGGTATTACTAGCACCATTAAAGCTTACCTATGATATGATAATGAAAACAAATCTTTGGTAATAGCATGTATGCAGCATTTCAATCAAGTTATTATAATAAAAATAATCAACCGTTACTGTCTCATTTTACATGACACACCGCTTTCGAGTACTGTAAGGAAAATTATCTGAAAATGGCATTAGTAATAGATGTGCAAGGCTTCCTGGTTAATCAAGATTTTGTGGTGAAGGAACTGACGATGAGTGACGGCAAGATGATAAATCACTTCGTGTTTAAACCCAAAATACCATTTTGTAAACTGGATCGGAACGAGAAGCGCCAAGTGAAGTGGATAGAAAAAAATCATTCCTTGTGCTACAGTGATGGATATACAAATCTTCATGAACTTCCGCGGATTTTGAAACGTTTCACAACGAATATCGACGTTATTTATGTAAAAAGACATCAGAAAGTGAATGCAATTGAGAATTATGTTAATGTTCACATAATAAATTTAGAGAACGTAGATACCGCTCCTAAATTAATAAAGGTAGAACATAATTGTTGTATGTATCATATTAAGAATTTGAAAGTATCAGTAAAGATAGCAAGGACTGCGGGGCAGCACGATAAACACACTGTTCGGATTACTCCTCCCACACAAGTATTAATTAATTAATACTTGTTATTAATTAATGATTAATTAAATTAATCATTTAAGGACGAGAGAGTTGAAAAATTTGAACGAAGCAATTTCTTATGCTCTTAATGAGGAGCAAGTACAAAATATGTACCATAAGAATCCATTCAGAAAAGACCCGAGCCAAAACAAGTTCTGTAAATTTTGTAAAAGACAGGGTCATGATATTAGCAATTGTTTTAAGAAAAACAAGGGTTCAGTTAATCACGCAGTAACTGCAAATCAGCCCAGTCAAAGTAATTACGACCCAAGACAAAATTTTAAATATAAATTCTGCAAATACTGTCAGAATAAGGGTCACACAATAGACGAATGTAGGAAGCGTGAATATTTCTCGCAGCGTAACGCGCAAACCTCAAAAAACGTGAATCATGCCTCGGAAGTCACCGACGAGAGCATACAACAGGAACAAACGTTCCAGGTGACCATTGCCAACAATTGGGAAACTCATTTGAGGGGTATGACAGATGACCAAGTCTTGGCATTTTATGAAGCTGCAAGTCATGCAGAATATATGCGAAGAAGAACGTCACTCATATGTGGATATTTTGTGGCCTTAACAACCCTAGTCAAAGGGGCAAATGTCACATCTGATTGGATTGCCAAACGGATCCAAAGATTTCAGGATGCATCGTTGGGATTAGATTTGATGGATGAAGTAAGCATTGAGATTATCAAGGAATTCAATATTATGTACCCAAAGACCAATCTAACAGTTGATCAGGTATACAATATGTTGGCTTCTTTGTATGAATGGGCCACTGAAGATGACATAGGACCAGTAAAATGGATAGTTGAGCAATCCACTACATCTAATGTTACCCTTGCTATAGCATTTGCAGAATTAATAACAAAAATTTGATTAATTAAATTAATACTTGTGCGGGAGGAGTAATCAGAACAGTCTGTTTATTTGAAAGTATGTACGATTGCAAATGTTACAAGGTTGTGTACATTTTTAAATTTACAATAAAAATCACTATACAATTGGTGTTTGCATTAATCCCTTCTCCATTTTTTTCCTAACATATCAATTGTTCGATTTAAGTCTTGAGAACTGAGTTCACCCGAAGAAAACGACCAAGATGTGGATGGCATACTCAGCATCAAACTAGGTAGAAGACCAGAAAATATAGAATGTTATTACACATAGTATGTTTGTTTTTGAATTTACTATAATTTGAAATATACAGTGTGTCCCAAAAAGTTTTATACAAATGGAGAAAAAGTTTATGTTACATTTAACAAAAAAAATCTTGATAAAAAGCTCTGCATGGCTTGTAGATCCATAAGCAAGTTCAAAATTTTTAAAACATTGGCTGGAATACAAGGAAAATCAAAATCATGATTTGCAGTGAGAGTAAAATACGTTCAAACTGTAGTTGACTGTAATTACCTTATATTACAATGTATAAAATTTCTATTATTATTTCGCAGAACAGCAATAAATATTAATATTTAATGCGTTGCTTTATTTGTAAGCCAAAAAGTTTATAAACAGTCTTTATTCATTCATAAATTTATTTTACAAACGTGAATCTCATATTTAACGGTGTTAAATGCTAAATGTATGGCTTCCAACATGATATCCGCATTTTTGGTTTCTATATGAGAACGTAGAATAGTTCTTATATTAAAGAAAAGGTCACCGTTTAATTCTGCGGATGTTGCCAGAACTTTGTTGTAGAATACATTCGTTAAAAATACAAAGAATTTGTTCTATTAATACGCACAACCTGTAAATATTGTCGTATGTCTCTCTAGATAACATCAACTGCTGTCCTCTACTCTTTAGACGAATGACGTTAATGTCCCTATACGTGTCAACTTCAATTTGATGATTTGTTTATGATTCTTGTAAATGATTGACCTGCGTGTGTCTGAGATCATGTTTTCGTTAATTTTTAGCTGCAAATATTTTTGTATTGCTAATATAGATAACATATGTGCACCTGTACACATATATTACTATATGGATCAACGTATGTCATCAAAGTGTTTCACAACACGTGATGTTAAATAGTTCCAACTCGTCGATCGTCTGGTATAAAAGAAGTTGAATAGTTCAGCATCCATCATATTGTATCATCATAATGTGTATATAGTGCGTCATATATTGAAAATAACAATGTTTAATTATTTTTAACGTTACCTTGTAGTGTTGTCTACAAATTGTGTTGATATCAGTAATTGTATCAGTAATTGTATCACTACACGGGTAGCATCGGCGTGGGAAAACGTCCCTAAACGTAGCTGGCGCCACGTTAACAAGCGACTTTATTTAAGGCTATCGCAAGTCGATCGGTAACTAACAAGAGTTTTCAATTAACAGAGGGTGGTTTTACTTAACTTAAATTATGCTCTCAATTTCTACGTTTTAGTAAATGCCGAAAAATACATTAAGAAATAGCAATAATTTACGTTTTATGGCTGAAGTCAATTTAGCAACTAGACGTGCGACAATATCGTGGGAGGCAAGCTGAGGGTAGTTTTCAACGGGCGCTATACTTTTACGAATTAAACTACATGAAGTTAAAAGAAACATATAACTATGTATATAGTGAATAGTAGCAAATAATATAATAAATACTAGTAAATTATGGTAATTAATACTAATCCTTAGTGTCCATAAGTGTCTATGCGCTATCGTACTTACTTACTACACTGCATAACATTATAAGACCGATGATATTTTAACTATATGGATATACCAATTATAAATTAAAAAAATTTAATTTGTAATTTTTTTAAATTATGTTTTATTTGTGTATGCAGTATTGGTATTTAGTTGTGTATTTGTATATATTGAATAAATATTTAAATAAATCTTATAACTTATAACGAGTATTTCTATTTTATTTATTTTAATTTTAATAACTTATACAAATAAAGTAGGTATATATACTTATATAAAAATCTATATTTACTATTAGTAGTAGAATCACTCATAATTTAAAATTTTTATTTTGTACAAACTAAAATTTATGGTAATAATCACAAAACTTCTTATTAAAATATCTTTGTCGATAGGATAAAGTGCGGAAAATGTAACCAAGAATTTTACAGGACAGATATGAAAAGACACTCGTGCCTATTGAAAACATCAACATACTCCATCTGCTCTCGAGAATTTGCACGGATACATGGTTTAAATCGTCATCTCAGAAACATACACCGGCATTTCCTATGTGAAATTTGCGGAATGGATTCCAACACATGTTTACATGTTTCCTCACCTATAAGACGACAACGTGTGGAAGTCCTCCAGTCTACCAGTACCAGTTCTGCAGTTTGTGAGTCAAGTTTTAATTGTTGCGGTCAAAATTTTTCTAGTACAATTCAATATCGGAGCCATCTGCGATCACAACAGAATCGTAATGTTAACACATACACTTTAGGAGTAAGATAATCAGCAGTTTCAAAAATCGTGTAGCAAGTTACAAAATTTTAGGATCAGATGAAAATAATGATATCCCTACATTTCAATATTTCGGAAAGATTCCGGCTTTGCTCTTTCAAAGGTTTCTCGTTTGGAAATTAATGTAAATCCTTTGAAACCATTAAAAGGTGCGTCTTATCTAAAACTTCCCCATACTGTTGAAGCTAAAAAGGCATGTTAACATTAAATGCAAGGATGACGCTTGCTTGGCCCGGTCAATAGTTGCATCTCTTCATCGGACAAATTTGCATTCTGATAGAACTTCGCCTTGTCCGCACTATAGTACCATTTTGAATTTGGAAAATGTTCATTTTCCTGTTCAAATTAGAGGTATACCTAAAATCGGAAACCGAACTAATTTAAGTATCAATGTGTATGGATTAGCGCAAGATCTTACATTAGAATCCATAGAAGTTGTAGGGCCAATTTATTTTAGTAAATGTAAAAGAAATGTTAATATAAATTTGTTATATTTGGAGGAAAAAACAAAATCACACTTTATGTTAATTAAAAATTTGTCGAGATTAGTTTCATCTATTTCTGGTCATGACCATAGAGTTTTCCTTTGAGATGGCTGCTTAATAAAATTACGTTCCCACCAGAAAGTTATGCTTTATGAGTATGGCTACGTTTATAAACACGATGTCAAAATATCAATTTCTTAATTTATACCTCCTGTGTATAAACATACTGATTTAAATGAACAATAATAAATATAAACGCCTACTCTCGAGGCTATCTACAGCTATAAAACGTCTATATTATACTTTGGGGTATTTTTATTTATGTGCAACATAATACGGGTAGATATGTGTGCGTACTATGATATGTATGCCAACAGAGGGGATATATACGTACGTATTACTACTATTTGTATTGAAATTTGCACCAAATTAATGTAAAAAAATTGTAACTTTTATGGATTTTCAACAGATAATTGTAATTAACTTTTTCTTCCGAACGAATATCAATAATTTTTAATAAAGTTTTAATAGATTTTTAACGAGAATGTATGCTAGCTGTCACCGGAGTTTTTTTCACTCTGATTAGCGATTAACTACATGTTCGTTTACCTAACACATATTAGATGTATGATCAGAAAAAGATACAAAGATTTCTTTGACATGGAGCTCATCTTGCGTTATTTTAATTGTATATGCGTACGTATACGTGTATGTTAATTACACTGATATTTTAAAATAGCAATTAATGATAATATACCATCCACGCAGTGATTCAAATCATAAATTACTGTAAAGTTTTTTGTAGATTACGCCCATGCATATTTAATAATAATATAGTAATAGATATTCATTGGTAAAACGGAGAGCAACTGTTATTGCACGGGAATACGATGTATGCGAATTATATAACTAATAAACAATAGGTAACAGTTATAAGATACGTTAAAGTATTTGTAAATGTGTCAATGATGAATTACACGAAATTTTATGCTTGGTATTACCTTAGAGGCATGATATTATTGCAAGGAACATGTGCCAGGCACAATTACATTATTGACAACATGTACTTGATACAAATTGTAATTTGAGTTAATTTATAAAACTGCCAACATACCTGTAACTTGTGTAAAAAACAGAATTTTGTCATATATTTAAAGCTTGTAACTATCAAAACGAATGTAGATATCTATTAACTTCTTATACATATTTTTGGGCCTTGTAAAATTTAACATTGAGTACATTGAACGATTATATATCATAACAATACTCAAGAAATGTGATAGTATGTTTTATTAACGTTCCAAAGAACAGTCTCACGACACAGACATACACAAAATTCGTGATATTATGTGTTAGATTTTTTTTTAAATTAACTATACGAAGCGACTAACATACTGATTAAATATTTTTTTAGTGACATGGTGGGAGGTGATGTAAATTTTGGATATAAAAGGAGAAACAATGTCGAATGTGTATTATTTCTATAATATATTAATATTAAATATAATGGAAAACAGACGAATAAGACGAATTGTAACAAGGGCACTGCCTGCTTATTTAAGAGTAAGTAATTTTTTTTTGATCGTGTAATTTAATATTTATAATTTTTTTCCTTTTTCTTTAGAATCAAAGCATGATGATATTATGCGGTACTGGACCACCTCCAACAATACCCCCCGGTATGGTTAATTTGGGTGTGCATAGTAACTTACAAATTTTTTATAAGGCTGATAATATTTTAACTGTATGGATATTTAAATTATAAATAAAAAAAAAATAATTTATAATGTTTTTTTTTAATTATATTTTATTTGTGTATGCAGTATTGGTATTTAGTTACATTAAATAACTATTTAAATAAATCTTATAACGAGTATTTCTATTTTATTTATTTCAATTTTAATAACTTATACAAATAAAGTAGGTATATATACTTATATAAAAAAAATTATTGTGTACAAACTAAAATTTATGATAATAATCTTTTAAACTTTTACATCTTGGACAACTATTGGTTACAAATGAACTAATGATTAGTTCCATCAAAAACTTTAAAACCTTGCTATTGCTGAAAAATTTAATTTATTTATATATCGTATTCTTATTCAATGCAACTATTCGTATGTTGTCAATATGTAGCTTTGAAAGTAATATCATAGTTTAGATTGTTTCGTTGTACTTGATGCGAATACATAATGTAGCAAGCAAGTTTAGGTATTTTATATTTCAAACATATTATTATTAGTTGGAGTACTAAAATTTATCAGTAATTACTAGTCAAACGAAAAACTTTTAAAAAATATATATATATAAGTCCCGTCATGGTAAATGACATTATAGAATACAATTACATACGTTTTGTATGTATGTAATTTTTAATTCCTCACTTAAAATTCCTGTCTAATACGATGTTGATATTGAGATGTAATTTAATATCGTCGCTGAAATTGCGAGTTACTGGCGTATGTATCTCGTGGTTAATACTTATTCAACAAATTTTGTGAAAATCGCATTTTACACGCAAATCACATAGTTGATCTAATTCCAACAGTGGTGAATTTTACGTAAGCGAACGATTTTTTGATATCAATAAGAAACCATGGCGAATTGGATTCATTTGTTGGGACTATAAAAGTAGGAACAATGTTAACACTACAACACACACCTACTCCATTTACGGTATGAATATCGGTAGTTAAATGGGAAAAAAAGCTGTCTGTTTTTAATTATTAAATAGAGATGGTTTGTGTTTCGCCATTTAACTACTGATTTTCATACTCTGTCTCGAGTGATGCCGGCGCATCTCAGTGTAGGTAATCGTCTTTTTGATCGTGTAGTTTTATATTTATAATTTTTTCTTCTTTGGCATCAACCCACGACTATCGTCGTGGGTTCGTGGCACCCGCCAGGGAAGTTCCACCAAACATTGGGAGTACATAACAATATGAAAATATTCTACACAATAGATAATCCTCTATTTATCACTATATGGTTTGTTTTTTGCCATTTAACTATCGATTTTCATCACAGGTGAAACGGGGATTCATAATAAAAATTCAACAGTACATATATCAATATACAGAAATATATCAATGCGAAGAAGTAGATGAAGAACGTAAAGCAAATTGGAACTCCATGGTCGCAAATAGAACGCGATTTTATCGAAATATTAACAACTTCAAGTTAACATTAACACCTGTATTAACTCTCGAGCATCGGACAAGAATATATAGACAGCGGTTCGAATCATTTCTGGTAATTGATATCCAATGCTATAATAATCCAGAATTCACAGCCAAAGAAATAAGTATTAGTGATGGAACACGGGATATCCTCTTCAAACCTCCAGTACCATACGGGCAACTATTATGCAAGTAACAGCAGGACATACGATGATTAGAATATAAT